>JABFOV010000148.1:32679-51893 GCA_022817685.1 Aradophagus sp. ZL-2020 | reverse complement strand
GTCGAGCGGCGCGATTCCCCGAGCCCGGCGAGGCTCGCGGCCCCTCGGCTCCCAAAGTGTCCCGAACATACGCGCAAACTCTGAGCCGGCGCTTTCCCTCGGCCGCCCCGGCAACTTGCGACCGACCGCTCGTTATTGCGCCCCGCCGACGGGGAACCCACTTTCCAAACTTGACCGAACGCTTCGACGAAAACCGTCGAAAATATTCCGCCTGCCACGACAACCTCTCACCTCGCCGGCTCCTTCGTTCTAATTCCACCAAGCGATTCAATTTCCATACATTTTCCACCTAACCGGGATCAATAGTCGAGTTTTCGCGCGCCAACGATCGATCGATTGCCAATTACAAATCGGCCGCATCGATTTTTGCCTAAGGTCGTTTGTTTCGATCGATTCATCGGTTACTGATTGATCCAGTTTTCATACATTTTATATCGTTACTATATATAATATCATTAAGATGAAAGTAAATTAGAAGTATGTTAGTTAATCGTAATTATATTGACGTGCAGAATTAATTGATATGGTTTGGATCATGTTTTGCTAGTATTTAAAAATTCAATATGATTAATGTGATAATAGTAAACAGATAGTATATTATTATGTTATAATATACGATTAACGTAACATATATGTGAATTAATTGATATGATATTCATCAAACCTTATTAATATTTACAAGTTTAATATGATTAATATAATAATGATAAACTGAAAGTATATTACTATATTACAATATATTTGAATTAATTGATATGATTCTCTTCAAGTGTTATGAATATTTACAAGTTTAATATGATTAATATAATAATAATAAATTAAAAGTATACTACTGTATTATAATGTATTTTTAACATAATATATTCGAATCAACTAATATAATACTCATCAAATCATATTAATAATTACAACTTTAAAATGATTAATATAATAATGATAAACTAAAAGAATATCACTATATTATAATATATTTTTAATATAATACATTTGAATTAATTGATATGATATTCATCAAATCTTATTAATATTTACAAATTCAATATGATTAATATAATAACGATAAACTAAAAGTATATTATTGTATTACAATTATAAAATATTATAAATATTGATACAATGTAAATCGGATTAATTAGATTATCATCAGTTTCATTACGATTTATAAATTTGATATACTTAGTATGATAATGAAAAATTGAAAGTTTACTATATTACAACTATATTATTAATAATTTGTAACTAGATTCTGAATAAAATGGCAATTAAGTTTTGCCTCCAAATTTAAGTGCACGTGTACTAAATCACTCAGTTTGCTCGCATTTGAACTTTAAATGTCCAAAACTCTCTTAAATTGGAGGAAACGGGTCAAAACTGCATTTGGAAATTTTGACTTGAAATACGTGAAAATTTGTATAAATAAAATGAAATGAAAATATTTTTTCACACTTGGTTCAGTTTTGATAAAAAACAACCTCGTTAGCACAAATCGAATTTAGAATTGGGAATATAAATTCTCATCGATGCGAGTATTTGGTTTTATTTAAAAGTTTTTTGAATTATATATATATAAATATATCACTTTTATATACATATCTATGTATTAATGTATATTTGTAAATTTGTATGTACAAATTCTTATATTATTATATCCATCCACATTTATATATATATATATATATATATATATATATATATATTTTATAATTTTATTCATAGTAATCAATACAATTCTCGATTAAGAAAACATCGAATTGTATCAATAATTTTACTCCAAATCATTATTCGCCAAATTGAAATCTGGTTTTCGTCATAAGTAATGAACATTTTTCTTCGCATTCTTTGAATTTCTGTGAATTTCAGTTAACTTTCTCGTGAAGCGTATTTTGTTATTCCAAAAATTCCGTCACGTGCGTAGCAAGAAACCGTCCGTTACTTTTGCTAATTAAACAAGGCCTAAAAGTCGGTCGGAAACAATCTAATCCCTTTTGGCATTGGCAAACACGGCGGAACCGGAATCCCCGCCATAAATTAATTTCAATATAAATTTGCGTTTCGTAAAACTGCCAACGTGAGCCGCGCTTTACTTTCCCAACGTCACGACGCTGCCAACAATTTTGGAATTCCTTTTAACGGCGATCCCGGCAGTTAAACCCCATGCCATGACCGTTCTTTTATGCCTTTCAATTGTTGCGCACTAAGCTCACAAAGAGCGAATACTTTGCGACAGAAGTGCGATAATTGGGCCAGTGTACTTTCGGGGAAGGTCCTCCGTTATCTTAAACTTTAGTAGTCCCGAACGAAACAGTTTACGTTGGATATGTCATTTTGGGAAAGATTGGTTTCCCTTATCACTGACTAGACCTTTACATTGTTTACGATATTTTCTTTCGACTGAAATGTGGTGCAGTAGTGCAACCAGTCAAGAATGGACAACTTTTTTTGTCTCGTGCGTCATGCAACAATATTCCAATCCGGGCTTTGTGACATTTTATTTGCTTTTCAACTTTGCTGATTGAAATAAACCCGAAACACTTGACATGTCAAAGCATGTATAATTTTAAAATATTATATTTATTAATTGTTGATGTATAAAATATATATGAAATAAAAACAATAAAGAACTAGATGATAATGAATTTAATATATTTATATTTGAAAATAAAAAAAAATATATGTATATATTACATATAAGGTGACATACGACTATATACGATCATTTACGATCGTAAAAAATATTTATTTACATGTTTGTTCATACAAGTTTTTTGTGGCCATATACGCAGTTATATATACGGATAATATTTTTATTTCTGAAAATATTTTCATTTTAAGAAAATGTTAACCTAAATATTACACACTGAATGTAAATATGATGACATAAATATGAGAATAATGACAATATGAATATATATTACAATAATAATATTAAATGTCTCAGGTACATCTAGAGTCAAAATATGTCTTGACTTTGACACTTTGTTGATGACTGCATTTATTTCCGGTAGAGTTTCCGGTAAAGATCAAGATATCGTAGATCATAGAAAACAAATAGTTTTCTATGAGACAAAGTTATAAATCATCTATGCTAATCATTAGTGAGGTAGATCACTAGATCAATTTGAAAAAGTCTATTTGTAAACGGAGAAGTTTGATATTAAGGTCGACAAAAAACTATATATTTACACGAAGAAAAAAAATAGAATTTTGCATCTGCGTTAAGAAAACGCGAATATGTATATAACAAATGAGACGTTTTTAAATTTTGAGAAATTTTTACGTTTAAATTTAATTCAAATACAAATAAATTTTAATTAATAATGTTAAATAACATTATGTATATTTAATATTTAAATTTCAGTTTTGAGATTTAAATTTTTTTGACAATACAGTTTAAACTGCCATCATTTTAATTTAGACTAAATAGACTGAAATTACTGCGCATTTTACGATCTAGACTGGGAACTGTGAAACTTAAAACTTGTAATACCTTTTAAAATATCGACTAACAAATTCGCCAAACAGTAAATATGGGTAAATTAATACATTTTAATAATTAGGAATTATCAATTTCAAATTTTTGGCGCGTCTTTAGTGCAAATTAAGTGCAAGATAAATGTGTTGGTTTTAGTTCAAAAAAAAATTGAAATGTAATTTGAACAATATTATATATTATTAAATAATTTTGTTTACGTTATACTATATATATAATATACTATATATAATAATAATAATAATAATAATAATAATAATATATAATATACTATATATATAATATTTTTTTTACGTTTTTGAACGCTTCAGAGTCTAGACTGTAACATCAACAATCTGATAATAATATAATGTTAATGTATCATCATTCTAATTTTTATTAATTACTTGCATCAGGAACTTAAACAATTATTTTCAAATTATCATTTAACTTACACAATCTACAAAAAAGTCTTGACTGTAACTTGAACACTCTAACATAATCATTATTATATTATTATTATAATAATTTTTATTAATTGCTTTAAGAAATTGGAATAACTTTTTTTCGATTATCTTTTATCTTAACAAATTTGTAGTCTTGACTGTAACGTGATGTCTTTATAATTATACATTATATATTATTATAATTTTTATCAATTACTTGCATTAAATTTAAATTTAAATAACTTTTTTGGGCTTAAATTTATTTTTAACAGTTTATAGTCTACTCTGTAACATGAACATTCTAATTTTTTGTCGAAATAAATTGCAAAGTATAGTTAGTGTTTCAGTAATCTTTAATTACTCGCTCAGTACATTCGTACTAATTCAATAAAAACGAAATTTTAATTATAATAACACTTACATTGAGAAAAAGGTATAACTGAGTCAACTAAATATTTGTTTATTTATTATAATTAAATATTATATTTATTCACTATATAAATTATATTATATTATATAAATAGTATAATTGAGTCAACTAAATAATTGGTTGAATTAACCAAATCTTTTTTCTCAGTTTATTATAATAATACATATTATAAATTAATAGAAGTAATTTAATAGTAATATAATAGATACATATATAGATATGTATAGTAATTAATAAATACATATTATAAAATAATATTAACTCATTAATATTTTTCTAAATGACTAATATGATTACGGTAAATGGACTTACATTATCGTTTACAAATAATCAATGTAGGACTGACTTTTTTCATCATTTTCTATTCATTTTCTATTCATTTAAGTTTCCTGCAAATTCGAAACTTCGATAATTGAACTCAACCAAAAATGTTTTCTTTTGTTGACACTGCAATAGACACTTGAACAAAAACTCAAATGCCACAGGTATATAATATTTTCAAATTACAAAAGGTATGTTTGAAAATGTCCAGGTATACAATATGGCAGTTAGAGGTAGAACCGCATTTATGTTTATTATGCATATAAAAAAAATTCATACGAACGAATAATTTAGTACTCATTGTAACATCTGTATTACTTTTCTCTATTATCTTTCAAAACGTGGTTTCGTAAATATTTTTAACATGATTTATTTTACCCAAGTGATTATACGATATTTAGAAGTAATAATAAATTTCAAAGAGTTGATTATGGTCAATATATTTATTGCCCATAAAATTGTATTCAAATTGTTTATTTTATTGCTTACAATATTTCTTCGATAGTTGAAAAAACATAACTAATTTACGTTCTCAGAATTTTGGAAATCTTCAAGAAATTTAAACTTAACTTTTTACTGGTTTTCACTTGTGTGAATATCAAATGATTGCAAGTGATCAAGTTATTTAATTTAAATTTCTTGATTTTCGAAGTTGATAGTTTTTATTTTAAAATTAAAAAATAAACATTATATAAAATACAAATTCAAAAAAAAAAAAAAAAAAAAAACAAGAAATTATTGATCTCTTTTATTTAGGTTTGTAAATGAATTCACTTTGTATATATATTGATTGTTCATTAAATTATTATTATATATATAGTATATTTAATTATTGTATACTTAATAGAGTCGTAATAAAATTTTCAAGCAGTTCATGCATAAATTATATATCATTTATGTATAGAGCGTATATAAATCATTTGATTATTTATATGATTTATAAATATTGCATACACACGTAAAAAAGCAATTTCTAACACTTCGTGTATGTATTATGTATAATTATATATGGTTTATATATGCTAAATCATAAAATATTCGCAATAACTTACGAGCCTACATTCATTACAAATCTCATCAAACCTAATAAAAAACGCTTATCAATCGTCAGTTCCAATTTTCATTATCAAATAATGCTGAAAACAATTTTCCCTTTCGTTTGCCGAAACGAATTGTGCTGGGAAACAAAAGAAAAGAAAAATGGGGCAGAAAAAAGAAACAAGTAAAACGAAACAAGCAATGAAATAAAGCTCGGGACGAAAAAGTGAAGTAACAGGAGAACAAATGAAATGAAATGAAAACAAAGGCAAGTGTGCGCGGCCCACCGTTTGAACCATTTTTCTCGAAACGTGAAAGTAAAAGCGAACATATTCATGAAGCGCATTATCGATATTCGCGCACGCAACAAAGTAGAACAAAGTTTTTCGGGCTTGCGCGGTTGTATCGGCCAAGTTACGTCGACTTTTTCCGCGCGGCGGGCTCGGGGTGGAAAAGGGACGGAAAACGACGGAGACAGGCTGAGCGGAAACTCGAGCGCTCGTAAATCACACGGAGATAAACGTCCTCCGTTCGCAGCTACAAAGTATAGTAACCTAGTGACACGAGGGTGCGATCGACAGGGGATTTCGGCCCGGGCTATAATATAACCCCGATAAAACTAGCGCCGTCGATTTATCTTTCGCGGGCGCCAATAACCCCCCCCCCCTCCCTCCCACACCTTGCCTGGACATTTACTCTTTTTTCCGCCTTTTTTTCGTTCATCGCTGGCGCCCAACGTTCGTCTTTTTTTTACGTCCACCGTTGGCGCCGAATGTTCGCCTTTCTTCCCGCCTTTTTTTCGGCGCCCAAATTTTATACTTCTTTCTTGTTTTTATTTCGTTCGCAATTGGCGCCCAAAATGTCGTCTCTTTTCCCGCTTGACTTTGTCCGTTATTGGCGCCCAAATTTTTGTCTCCTTGATAGACATTGTTACTTTTCGCCATTGGCGCCCAACGTTGGTCGTTTTTTCCCGTCTTTTTTCCGGCGCCCAAATTTCGTCTTCCTTCTTGCCTTTATTTCATTCGCAATTGGCGCCAAAAATGTCGTATCTTTTCCCGCTTGTCTTTGTCCGTTGTTGGCGCCCAAATGTTTGTCTCCTTTTTGGACATTGTTTCTTTTCGCCATTGGCGCTCAACGTTGGTCGTTTTTTCCCGCCTTTTTTCCGGCGCCCAAATTTTCGCTTCTTTCTTGACGCTTCTTCATTCGTCGTTGGCGCCCAAATTTTATACTTCTTTCTTGCTTTCATTTCGTACGCAATTGGCGCCCAAAATGTCGTCTCTTTTCCTGTTCGTCTTTGTCCGTTATTGGCGCCCAAATGTTTGTCTCCTTTTTAAACATTGTTTCTTTTCGCCATTGGCGCCCAACGTTGGCCGTTTTTTTCCCGCCTTTTTTCGTCCGCCTCCCGCCACCACGTTTCGCGTTATTTTCACCAATGCGTCATCGCGATGACGCGCTCGCTCGCGAGAAGTGTGTCATCGCGCCGCGACGCCGATACGGTCGCTCGCAATTGATTGTATAATCGGCGGGATCATTAAATACGATTTTAAAACGCATTATTTTTATTAGCAACACGAGCGGCTGCGGGGACGGCGGTATTTTTAAACGGCGATTGAGCAATCGCTCGCGGCTCGAATGCGCTCGGCAAGATAAAGCGCGAGATTAGAACGCCGACTTGTCGAAATTGTACGCCGGCGAATGAAAAAGTATCGCTCAAAATAAAGCGTAGGAATATTTAACTTTGTTCGCGGGATTGCAAGTATGACATTCGGTTGACCAACGAGTCTTTTTTTCGCGACAATCACGAATCGGTCGATCATTTTTTGCATTTTAATAATGAAGACGATATTGCATTTTTTTTGGCCTTTCTTTTCTGTAAATTTTGAATTTGAGCTTTCGCGGTTCACTGGTGAAAGAAATGTTACATTTTGTTTTTCTTTTTTGCTCCTGTCCTCTTCTTTATATATTTTTTATATTTTATTCTCTGAATTTTACTTTTTATGTTTGCATTTTACATCACTCGAATGAATCAATTTGGAAAGTCTTCTAATGTGAACGCTTAAAAATGAAAAACGCGTTATCGGTTTGACTTGAATGACGCACGTTAATCTCATTGTCAGAATTGAAGAAACTCTAAATCGCTGATTGTGAAATTATATATTAGAATAAAAAAAGAAAGAGAAAAAAGATGAATAAAAAAAAGGAAAAATGTAGAACGCACAATGAACTCGCGGTATTTTAAAACTTTGTATTAGCGGTTTCGATAACACCAGTTTTTTTTTTATATACATGAAATTATATAACGGATACTGTTAACGAGCATCAATTGTCTTTTGTTATCTATAGAAATTTTGGTTCCTTGATTAATACCGCTGTTACATTTTTCCTCGTATCTTTTTTTAATGTTTAACCTACTTATATGAATTTAGAAAAATAATTTTCCACATTGAAATGATTTATTTTCTCATAATGCAAATTAATTTTTATAAAAATAAGTGTCAAAAAAATCCTAGTTTCAAAACGCATTTTACAGGTATTTTTTTCAATATATACATGCATATTTAAAAGTTATACTGAAATATAGAAGACTATTATTTTAAGAAATAGCATCCTAATAATTGTACGAAGATTGTTTTTTCAGTTTTAATAATTTTGTGAAAGTCTTCAAAAAATAATTATATTTACAATCGGTAAATGATTTTAAATATTTCAAAAATATTTTAATCAATAAGGATTAATTTTTTTTCGAAGTAAAAAAAGTAGTAAAAAATAAATAAAAAGTAAAAAATAACCATTTTTCTTAGATTAAAAAGTTGGAAAAATCATAAAATATTAACAATAGTTTCGTTATACACTATATGCTCTTTTACGATATAAAACGTATTTTTTGAAAAAAATTCCGTAAAAGTATTTATTGTATCGTAAATGTTACGATAAAAAGCGTAATTTTATGTAATTTCTACGAACTCAATTTCTTTTGATGCATTATGGTTCCTTTTTTAATTTTTTTTTACTTTTTAAATTAAAGGTTATATTTTACGTTGTTTATACTTTAAATTTAAAGTTATGTTTATTTTAGTGCTATAAGTGTAAGGTTATGTTTATTGTTTTTCGTACTTTTATTTTAAGGATATATTCACTTTTTTTCATACTTGAAATCCAAGGTTACATTTATTGTACTTAATACATTAAATTTAATGTTACGTTTATTCCTTTTTTTTTGATGTTTACATTTTTTTCCTCCTTTTCGACGTTGCGTTTAATCTTTTTCGATGTTGTGTTTTTATGTTTTATTGCCGATACAAGTTGCCGTATAAGAAAGGAACGTCTAATTTACAAATTTCGCACGTCTGTGCACACGAGTAACTTGGTTCCGCCAACTTGATGTCACAACAATGTTGCGCGCCTCAAATTTCGATTTTTTACCATCGATTTTTGCATAATTTAATACCGTCTATTGAAACTCCGCTCGCAAAAAAATTCGACTGGGATCTTTGGTTTCGGCTGCCCAATCAGGGGTGAAATTCCGCTCGCATATAATCACGCAATGAATACATAATAAAATATATAATACAAAAATAATTAATTCGTAAATAACAAGTTTATAATTTAAACAAAAACCGAACATTGAATCGATGTCGTTAAGCGATTTCCAAATTCCTCAAATTTTCATTCGAAATCTTCCCTTAATCGATAAATAATTGATTGATTAGGTGTAAAATCAATCGATGAAATGTCGCGCGGTTCTCATCGTTCGATCGTTATTTTTGGCCGCGGAGTAAAAAGTGAGAAGTAATGAGATTTATAAGATTGTCGTTAAAAAGGTCGGGCCATAACATCCTCCTCGTTTGCGCGAGAAAACTTTCGTGTTTTCCCGTACGTTACTTTCTCTTTCTTCGCGCGGGCTTTATATATATTTTTATTTCACTTCGGCCGACTTGTTTACATTCAAATATCCGCCGGCGCGACCTTTAAAAAGCGCTTCAATGCGATTCGTTTGCAGTTTAAGTGCTTTGCAATTTGTTGTTACGATTTGCGGACGAGGAATTTAATTGATTCTCATGTACTTCGCGTAGGTTCATTTAAATAACCCAATTAGTTCAATACTTTGAGTGTAAGTAGCTGTAAAAAGTTTCGGTATTGCACGTGTACCATCTAATACTCGTTCGAGTTTTTTTTTTCCTTTTTTCAACTTGCAAAGTGACGATTATAATTGAAAGTTAAGTTCGCTTTAATGCGGTGCAGATTTTTGCATCATCGCATTATCGTCAAGATAAACGAAAATGATAACAACAAATTCAATAATAACATAATATACATAATAATAACAATAACAAACAACAATTCTCAATAATGACAAATAACAACAATAAAAATAATAAGAAAGGGCGATAATAATCAACAACAATAATAAACAGGGATAAAATTTATGCGTGCATATAATAACAATAACAAATAACGAAAACAATAACAAACAACAGTACTGACCAATGACAATGATACAATAATAACAAATAATGAAAACAATAACAAACAACTATATCAAACAGTCACAAAATGAAACAATAAACAATGAGAAAATAAAAATTAACAATAACAATAACAAACGTTGAATTCAACAAAACCGACCATTATCGAATAACAACAATAACAAACAATATCAATAACAATAACAATAACAAAAACTAAACAATAAAGAACGATAAATAATATTAACAAAGTACTCGAATAATTTTTTGTCCGACTTCTATATCGCATTAACTTTTTTGTTTCAAAAGTCCACATAATTAATTAATCAATTGTCTTCATAAAATAATAATTGTATTGTTAAATAAAATAAAGATAACTGTTCACTTAAACGTAAGTTGAATTACTTGAAAAACGAACATTCGGGAGAAAAGCAATACGACGAAACAACTTTTGTCGAATCGAGAGAGAAAGAGAGAAAGAGAGAGGGAAAGATTAATCGATCGATCGGCTTTTTCTGGTAACACAATTTATAACTTCGGGGCATCGATTAGGCGTAAAAATGAATTCGTCGGCCGACAACAAGTGATACTCCATTTGTTCGTGCTGTTATCAAATAGTTTCGCCGAGTAAACGTAGCTCCCGTTTTACCTTGAACTTATATACGCGGCATTATATAGTCGGTTTTGCCGTAACGCGGTACATTTAAATTTCATTGAGCGGCTAACTTTGTAATACGCTACAAACAAATATTTCATTTCATGAATGGATAACTTGCCGCTCGTACGGAAAAAAGCCACTCCAGTCGATGCAATTGAACTTGAACTGATCGACCGTCTGTATTCAAATGCTCGATTCGATCAATTAAAATTCAATCAAACGCGCCATTTCGGTTTCATAAATTCCTACTCGAGCTACTTCATTATTCCCGCTGCTTTATTGCCGAGATTTTTATTTGACAAACCATTTCTTCGACTTTTGATTATTGTATCGTCATTTAATTATGACATTAATTTGGTTAAGAAAATTACGAATCGGCTGGCGGAATTTGCATTTAAATTTCAGCGCCAAAACCGTGATATTGTCAGTTAGATAAAAATGACGTTCAAAAATTGATTTTAGTTAAGTTTTATTTTATCACGAGCGATAAAACCAATCTTTCAGATAATATTTTACGAGAAAACTTTACCGTAGTTTTTACCTACATTTTTTAGGTTAGCTTAATTGCATAAAAATCTACGGGAAGGTTTTCGTGCAAAATATTGTGTTAAAAAATAAATTTTTCGCATCAAGTTAAACAAGATTTAGAAGATTTAGAAGATTTAGAAAGTGGATTGCGAAGATTGATTTTCAATTCGAAATTGGCGCCAAAACCGTGACATTGCCAGACAGATTAACAAAATGAGAAACGACGAGAAAAAGTGAATCGTTTGTTGAATTTTCTTTAATCGGAAATGATCGAAACGATTTTTCAATTTTTCACGTTGGCCTGAAAGTCGTGATTTCATTTTGTCACCATCGAAAAATCAATATTTTGCGCACGTGTCAGCGAAGACTTGCCGAATTGAGCGCGCGTTTAAAGGGCGTGCGAAGGTCACTCGCGGATCGACTCTTTCGCCACATCACGGTGTTCGTTTCTGGCGATGCGTCGTATATTTTCTGCGAGGGAGAGGAATGTAATAATCAAAGCACTGCTGCGTTTGAATAGCAATGCGGACTTAGTAGCCGACAATACATTTTTTTTTTTCTAACAACTACAGCAACGTCGTTTCGACTCTAAATATCGATCAATGTTCAATTGTTTCGGACACAAAAGAATAAAAGTCATGATTAATTGTAAAATCGGTAAACGTTGAACAATTTTGTAGTAGCTAGATCAAAGGAATAATATGTCTTCAAATGTACAAATATCTCGCTTGAAAAGCTAATTACATAACCAACACGAATACGAAAATACCCGGCTCTTTTTTTATCGCGCCGATCGATAAAAAATCAATTGCTTCATTGCGTCGTTTAATAAATTACGCGTTTCGATTTTCGAGGCATTTTTTTCCATCCGAATTCTAATGACCGTCGTTAATGCCCCTCCCCCCTTTTCTTTGTTGATATGCGATTAGGAAGCTATAATAGTCTAATACTCACGGTGCATTGTATATATCACGCAAGATATAGAAAATAATCTGTCAAAATGTTACGCGGTATTGTTAAATTACTTGATCGGAAAAGTAACTGGTTATCGTTACCGTCATGTTAAAAATTAAATGCATTACCGTTACATTTACTTGTTTTTAAAAATAACATGTTGTTAGCTTTAAAATAATAAAAAAACATATAAAAGAAATAGTATGTTTCCGTTATTTTTAGTCAAACTATGAAACGTTTTTGAGTAACGCGTTACTTGTAATAACGTTACTTACAAAGTTGAAGTACCTACTTTCAAAAGTAACACGTTCTGATTATCGTTACTTGTTTTGAAAAATAACGCGTTATCGTTACTTCGAAGAAGTAAGTTAATATATTAAAAAAACTGTAACGTTTTAAGGTAACGCATTTACTTGTAAAAACGTTATTTCCAATGCCTGCGTTACTGCGTTACTTGGCTTTAAAGGAAGTAATGCGTATCGTGACGGTTACATATTTTAAAAAAAAATACATTACTATGATTTAAAAAAAAGAAAATAGTAACGTTAACGTTACCGTTACTCAAAAAATGTAACGTTTTTGGATTATCCGTTACTTCTAAAAACGTTACTTCCAATACCTACGTTACGGCGTTATTTCATGTCAAAAATGTAACACGTTACCGTGACCGTTACTTGTTTTCAGGAGTAACGCGTTAGTGTTACTCAAAAATGTAACGTTTTTGAGTAACGCGTTATTTGAAGTAACGTTACTTTTAATATTTGAGTTACTTATTTTCGAAAGTAACACATTACCGTTACTGTTACTTCGAAAAAAAATGTAATGTCAACGTTGTTATTTATTAATTTTTTCAAGTAACGCGTTACTTAGGATGTCTGATTTTACGTGAAAGTAACGCTACGTAGACGACCTGATTGGTTTCGAAAGAATCGTCATCGGCGACAAAAATTTTGCGTCCGATCACATCGAACCGTCTAATCGTATTCGGAATTTCATCACGCGTAGCGCGTCGCTTTTCCTCTCTCTTTCTTCTTTTTCGTTGTCTCCGTTGTCATTTTTTCTCCGCATTGTCTTTTTGTCCGCAAATGTCTCTGCATTGTCTTTTTGCATTCGTGACCCACGGACGTGCTATTTTCGAGGGCATATTGTAAGCGATTCGTAGTGAATTATATTTTCGCGAAAATATACCGACGGTTTGATTAGACCTCTCATTAAGTTGGGTCTGATTTTGTTTAATTTTGGGTTTACGTCGAGTTAAACAGCACCGCGTTTTGAAATTATCGTCATTGCAGTGAATTCAATTGACCTGAAATTTAATTACATTATTATATTTATACCGTATTAGTTCGTTGATTCAATTATTATAAAATAACAATGTACTCGGGTCATTGAAATATGATCGGCTTTAACGCACTGTTGAATAATTTATATAGAATAGAAAACATTCGAAGTTGTCAAAATGTCGTTTTCATTGTTTTCCTTTGTACAGCTATTTATATTAATTTCTGTGCAGTTGTTCGTTAAAATTTTCGTTAAAAAAAGGTTACTAATGGCAAGGAATTTGGAATTTTCTACCTTTAATTATTAAAATCATAACAAACATGTAATGAGACATCGACGCGCGCATCATTCAACAACCTGAAGTTGCCTCAGAGTAATGTCAAATGAAGTTGGCTGCATGTAACATAGTTTGGTAACAGAGGTAGGTAAATTCGTATTTGATTGAAAAAGCGGGTAATTTGAATTTGAATAAAAGAGCGGGTAATTTAAATTCGAACGAAAGAGCGGGAAATTTGAATTTGTTAATCTGTATTCACCGAAACGGTTACAAAATATAAAGAAATAAGTACGACGGATGAAAAAACTGGTCGAACATATTGAATCCGGCCATCGTTTCGAGCGGGGCCTACGAAGCGCGTCAACTAGGAATCCTGCGAGGTCTATTTCGGGACCTGGCTAGATGCAGAATATTTTTTCCGGTATGCGCGCGGGGCTCGGCGTTGCTGGCCTTAGCCGCGCTCGCGACGGGCCCGCTTTCGGTTCACAGCGGGCGGCCCGAAAGGCGGGCCCGGAATCTCGGACGACTTAGGCCGAAAAAGGACGAACAAAAGCGGAATAGGCGGCGCGGGGTGGCGCGCGGGGGAGGGCGCGGCTCTGACCCACGGGCCGCGATACCTTACACGATTTACGCGCGGGAAATTTGAGAGCCCCGCCATCTCGGCTCGCTCGTTCGTTAAAGCAAGGTTACGGCCGGCTTTGTGTTGGCCAATGCGTGAGGCCGCGCGTTTTTAATTGCCACGCAGCCGGCTTCGGGCCGCCGATTTCCGACGATTTGTCATCGGCGACAATGAAAAGCGCGCCGCCTCACGAGGCGGATTATCTCGATTGCAAATTTTGCATTTCAAAATTGCCGCCAAAACCATAATGCTTCGAAATTAAAATTAATGAGGAAAGGCTAGTTGAAGGCCTTTTTCTGCTTTAATGAAAGAAAATAAACATTACTTTAGTTTTATAATCTTTCAAAATTTTATTTAAGCAGATCACGAACTGAACTGTGAAGTCGGAATTTGAAAATTGGCGCCAAAACCATGATAGTGCTGAATAGAAGAAAGCGACATACAAAAATGAAATCTGTCAATTGTATGTTGAATTTCTTTCGAATACATGCAAAAAGGTCAGCTGTTTAAATCAAGTTTGAATTTCAAAATTACCGCTGAAACCATAGACATTGCTAGATAGATGAAAACGACCTGTAAAAATGAAAAACAATGATAAATGGTTTCAGTTCAATGAAAAATACTTGAATATAGGCACTGTGGGTACTTCAACACTATTTCAATATGTCATCCTCTTAATTACATCGCGCGATATTTATAAATAAATATCCATTTTTTGTATCCTGTGTCCATTTTTTTTTTTTTTTTTTTTTCGTTAATGATCTCGTATCGATAAGAAGCGCGAATCGCCCATTAAGCGGCCAATTTAAACATCGAAATTGTTTTATGATAAGATATATTCACGATTCTATATTTGTTCTACGTTTCTATTATATACCGCGCTTATGTACTAAGAATCGCGCCGACTCATTTTTTTTTTGTCTAATGATTTCGCAGTGGACAAAAATGTTAAATTTAACTAAGAAATCGATATTTAATTAATCAATAATAATCACAATTATTATGATACAAAATTATTGAATGCAATATTTATATATTCATATATTTCTATATATTTATAATCGTTAATTAAGGTTTTTTTTTCAAATTTCTTTTGCCAATCCATTAAAAAGAACCGAAATATCAAAAATACTCGTATTTCGATTATTTCAGACAAACCTAATCGGTCTAAGGGATTCTCGTGGAAAACGTTAATTACATCGCCTTTTACGGCGCCCGTCTTCCAATCGTACAATACTTTCGAATATTTCGTGCGTCGTGGCGCGTATATATAATTAGTGAAACTCATTTTTTTTCTTTTTTTTTCAGACAACCTTTTGATTCGGCGTAAAAAAGGCCGCGTTGATTTAGCGTTTTAGCGCGATTGAAACCCGTTTTTATAAAACGCGCGGCCTCGTCGCAGGCCGCGCATTTGAAGTCATTTGCTAGTCGATGAATAATACCGGTTCCTCCTTTATTCCCGAAGCTATCGGGCGTTTTCTCTTTTTTGTCTCCGGGGATCAAAACTTATTTAAAGAAGAAACGGCCGAGCTCACGACAAAGAAATATAATTTATATAACGCGAAATCTGGCCGCGTTAGCGCGCTGTTTACACATTTTTCGATCGACCGGATTCCACAGCTAATTGCGTTACGCGACTTTCAATAATTTGAGATTAATTGTTTCTTTCGACAACGATAATGCGGGTTCTCAATTTTATCGCGCGCGCGTAAACGTTTTATTTATGAATAAATTTGTGAAAAATGTGTTCGATAACGATCGTAAAAATAGATGCTTTACAGCAGTTAGTTGAAGACTATGTTGAAATTAAATTTTTTTTTTTTTTTGAAATTCAAATTTTGTGATGAATTTTTTTATTACATTTTGTATTTTCATTTCGTTCAAAAATATTGAAATGGAATTTTGAATTTGCGAATTATTCGACAATTGAATATTTAATGATTTTGAATCTGAATCTGAAGAAAAAAAAAAATTTCGAAAAAATAGTTTTAGCTTTCTATACTGGATTTTATCATCTACCCTCCTCCCCCTTAATTAAATTTTGCGTGAAAACTGTTTTCAAAGCAATTTTTCCGAACCTCTTTTTCATAATTTTAAATTAGAAATAACCACCATGAGAAAAATACATTTTTATTAGACAAAGAAAACTGTTTTTGCAATTTCTATCAATCAATGTGAATCTTTTTGAATAAAAAGTATCGTTATCAGTTAATGGAAATCAATTTTCAAAAAAAAACTTCCTTTCGGGAAAATAGTGAAATGGAAACCCACTCCCTCGAAACGTGAAAATTTTGAGGCAAAAGGATATTTTTAAAAGTGCAATCTAGAATTCACATTAAAAATATATTTAAAACTACATTCCTCGAGCTCGCGTCGAATAAAAGAATGCTCCAAGCAGCGAGCGCGGTGACATTATCGCCGAATAATTCGTCAACAGATAAGTGTCGCGGCGAATAGTTTCTAAAACGCGTTGGACGTTGGCTTCGTTTCGACGAATTCCTCGAAAACGAGCGGCGCGCTTGCTCGCGAGCTGATAATGATAATTGAAAGTCGCCGATATTTTCGGCGCAGGTGACTCGTGAAACACAAAACCGAGTCGAATGTTTTGTCAGGCGGGATCGCGTGTTTCGTAAGAACCGTTTTCTCGCAGAAAGGGATCCAACCGGAAATCTTGGCTTGACTGTTGAGCGAGAGTGGACACTTGTATGCCACGGTTGCGCACTTCCGAGACAACAGGAAATTCTGCCAAGGACACCCTCCCCCCCTGTTACCCCCCTCCCTTATTCTATATTATTGAAAAAAAATTTATTCAAAAATATCTCATCTACTTTTAGTGCGCATGTTCTAATAAGGAAAACAAATTATAACCTTTAAAACTCAACTTTTATTATTTTTCTTATTCGTTCGGTAAAACATTTTATTTAACTTGGTGAGTGAACAAAAGTAGAACTAATTACATAATAAACTCGTCTTCGACTCGTGATACAAAGAGATTATACTTTTGAAATATATTTCACTTTGGAAGAGCATTTACCGACTGAGTCCTGAAATAATAAACATCTAACCATTTGTTATTTGAAAGAATTAAATTTCGTCTGTATAAATTTCAATATATGAGTTAATTTCAGACAAACACAGATTACATTAAACTTGTTTATATTATTCAAAGATACTTAATCTTGTGCCCTAAATGTTTTGATCCTTAATGAATTTTCATTTTTATTTTTTAATTTGAACGAAAAGTACAGTCGGTAAAACAGTTACATTTAGTGACAATTAGGGCTGACTAAACATCGATGGTGACATCGATAGTTTTCGATAGTTTTAATGACTATCGATAGTACAATCGGCTTAAACAAAAATACATCTTTTAGACGTTCACGTAACAAATTGAAACAAAATTGAATAAGATATTCTTTTTAAATTGCCGAAAAAGTAGGTTTAAATTTGTTGTTGTATAATCGCTGCGATATAAGTTTCGATTAGTTTATTGAATTGTTACTAAACTGTCTAACAGTTTGATGACATTTCTTTAACAGATCTTTCCAAATATTCCTGATAGTTGATATATTTCAAAAGTGAAGAAAATTTTCCGATAGTACTATCCATAGTTAGCCTATCAACTATCGAAGGTTTTCGATAGTCAGACTATCGAGGTTTAATCAGTCCTAGAGACAAGTACTATTTTCCTTACAAGACATAAATGAAATTAATTGTATATTTTACTAGACTAAATAGTGTACACAGTCGATAAAACAGAACTGTACGTTATCAAAGTATAAAGTCACATCGAGATTTTTTAGTACAATTCATAAAGAAAAACCTCGTGAATTTCACAGGACCAAATAACCCCTTCCACAATTCAACATGACTTGCATTTGTCCCATGAAAATTAGAAGCACTTCAAGTGTTTTCAGCAATGAAAAAACGTTTGGTTAGATCCCAACACTAGAAAAAGTAGTCTCTTGCAAATTGCTTGAATTAAGAAATTTAGTAGTTTTAAACTACTTGTTCTGGTAAAATTTCTTATTTTAAGTACTCTAAAATTACTAAACTTCTTAATGTAAGTAGTTTATAAGAGACTTCTTTTTGTAGTGAAGAAAAGGAATATAAATTCCGTTAAGTTAAAAAACTGAAGATTAAACTGATTTTCGATACTTGAAGGTGTCTCAACGAAATTTCGCGGCAGAGTACTCTTTTCCCAAAGACAGCTGCCATTTCTTTTTCCACTTCCTCCATATATACATTTGTCTCGCGCACTGAAAGCCATCCTCGCGAAAGTGCGCCATTTCACACGTGCCACGAAAGTTGAAATTGTCGAAACTGCGGAGGTTCGCCGTATCGCACAGCCGCGGCCGTTGTCGTAACGACGGGCATTTTTCACGCGCTTGTATAACTGTCCGAAAATGGTCATCGCGCGAGCACCAGTCCTTCCTTCGATTTATTTTTCTTCCTCGACGCACAATACCTGTTATGAGATTTCTCTGAGCTCGGGGGACCGTTCTTTGTCAACGATACGACTTTTTCTGCCGGGCTTCACGCTCCGACGGGGGGGCTTGAATTTTACTGAAAATGAAGACGCACGCGCTGGTGAGCGAGGGGGCAGGGGGGCAGTCGAAAACCCGTCCGAACGGACGAGTCAATTTTTCATCTCGAAATTATTATTGCTTGAACCAATTTGTCTCGATAGTTTGGTGATTTGGTTTCAAGGCTGAATTTTTTTTTTT
>JABFOV010000148.1:0-32579 GCA_022817685.1 Aradophagus sp. ZL-2020 | reverse complement strand
TTTTTTTTTTTCAGTAATATTAAAAAGTTTTTATAAAAGATTCGAAACTTTTTAGTTTTTTCAAACAATTTCACCGTAAGCGAAAACTGATTTCAATTTCGGTACTACGGACGAAATATCTCGCTTGTTTAAGATTGAAGTGACGAATTGGATTGCAAAGATCAAATTCAAAATTGGCGCCTAAACCATGACATAACTACGATTTATAAATTATTTATACAAATGAAAAATAATGAGAACGTTTATAAATATAAATATAAATAACGTTTTTATAATAAATGGATTTTTTAAGCGTGTATTTAAAATAATGAATTAGCAAAGTTTAAATTTTTAAAAATTGGCGCCAAAACAACGATATTGCTAGATAGATGAAAATGACATACAAAAATGAAAAACAATGACAAATGGTTGATTATTCATTGAAATTCCTCTAGTTTTAGACAAAATAATTTGTAAATCGTATTTTCAAAAAATTTCTCCCGTAATTTGAGTCTACATTTTGTAAGTTAGTTAAACCTGTGAAAACTACGGTAATGTTTGAAAATGAAAAATTGCACATCAAACGAAAAAAGTTCAAGAGATAATAAATTTCTTTTCTTCATTTTTAACCCTAACTTCAATCGCTTTATTATTAATATAATAATAAAAATTATTCGAATGTCGGTATCGCAGAATCCGTCATTCTCTTAAAGCTTACGGAACGTGTTGATTCGTTTTATTTCAAAACATGTTGAAAGCGTGCAAAAACATGTAAAAACAGCTGGTTTTTGCAGTGGCATACTTAAGGTCAAAGTATATGTACCGAACATGAAACGTACATGACGAAATAGCAGTCATTTACGACGGCATTATCGCGGAAAGTCACACAACGTCGTACAAATGTCGCGCTGTATTACGGTCTAATGCATCATTTCCGTCGCTGCCGTAAGGTGTGCGCGCTACCTTATCCAAAGGTACCAGTTCTCGCGCCAAAATAGTACGAATCGGTCGCTACTGGGAATATTAATTATGATATTTCAAAAGTAATCCATAAGTGGTGCCGCGCGAAAAGAAAATAGCGCGCCCGGTATTACGTGAATTCAGTGCACGTCGCGATATTGCGCGTGACATTCGATGACATTAATGTGACGTGGCGTGAGGCAGTCGATCTGGACGCCGCGAGACTCGAATTCCGATACGTAAAATGATTTCGATGCGAAATTCAAAATCGCAAGGAAGGCAAACGCGATTCATTTTGTTCGCACGTATGCGCCATCGTAGCTAAAATAATACGAATTCAATGACGAACATTAATTAAGTGAAAAATTATATACTGTGATAAAGTGTTTCATATATGATGCACGTATGATTATATATATGGAAACATATGTCATATGTTAGAAATATGCTACAATGGCCGTATAATATATATATATACCGTGTGTAAATAATGAGTATGTCAATATATATACCCATATATACCCCATATATGTACCATATATGTACAATCATAATCATTACCAGTACAGGTAGAGAAAACCTAGAGGTATCGAGTTCAAGACTCCGCAAAGTCATAATTTCGGAGCTCGCAAATAATTTCGCCAATAAACGGAATCCGACTAATTTTTCTCCGTGTGTACATTATATTTCCGTACAACTTTTTTGCATTTAACAGTAAATTTGATAAACATGCGTGACGATGCCCCGGCGAATTAATTTATAATTAACTGTAACACATTTTTTCACGGCGCATTTGAAAAGCTGTAATGCAACGCGGCATGGTAATTTGCACTGTTATCATGATTTTCGACCTATCGCTGTGGCCATTTGCGACACGCGAAGTCGCGGGAAAAAATCGTAATGGGGAAAGTCCGTTTTCCGCAAATCGTCCGTGAAACGGGGTTGCCGGGCGATCAATCACCGCGCGATAATCGGCGATAATTCACCATTAATGACGATCGTGCGGAGTGCGGATCATTAACATCGGCCGATCGGCGTTTTTGCGTGCGCGAGCCGTCGCGAATAACGCCGAGCAATAAAGCTTATCGGGAATTCCTCCGGGCGATCGTGGCGACGCGACGTCGGCTGGGACCGAGCTTCGGTCGCGGGTCGAAAATATTTTCGCGCGCGCCGCTCGGCTATAACGGACGTACGATCAACGCTTCGTGCCTTGAGAAAAAATATTGTTTGGAGAAGCCGGTGAATAATAACGTCGGTGAACGTACGCTTGAAAAATGCGCGGATAAGAGTTGTTTTTAATCCACTGCCAGTAACGTTTTTTAAAAACAGTCAATAAAGATTTTCATCCGATGACAGTCTTTTAATATATCTTATTGAACAAGATTTTTTATTACAATATATTCTGTAGGATGATAATGTTAATAGATATTGATAAAAGAGTTTGAAATGAAATTTTTCTGCAAAAATATTGAAACGCAAGTAAACACAGTTCGTCATAATCTCGAACGCTCCTCGGGAGGTAAGTCCCACTTTACCGCCCGCTCCCTCGGTCCGTAAAATAGCGTACACGCCTATTAACGAGTACTTAAAATTTTTCTTTTTTATACGGATTTAGTCCAATATCACTATAAATACAAATAAATAGCATTTCATCGATGTGTTTGTTGTTTTGCAAAAGCACCCGCGTACCCTGGAAGATAAACGTCGGACTTTTTGCTGGGTGTATTTCGAATGAGACTCTCTTTCACGAGAGCCGTCGATATATAGGTGCGCGCGGGGTACGAAGTGGTCCGTCTGGCTCGTTTCCTTCTCCTTTCCTTCTTCTTTGCATACGGGCCTCGGTCGTCCCGGAAGCGAGAGGCCCCGCGCGCCCGAGCCGACCGATCGAGAGAGATGGAGCGATCCCGCCGTCGGCTCCTCTCTCGTGGTCAGCACGGCAAAAAAATTCGCGAGAGCCGTCAATTAGGAGCGCACCGGCCTGGCTCGCAGCGATGCTCTTCGCCTCGTCGCCGCCGCCGTCCGCGACCACTCGAAAGCGGCCTACACTCACGGCCCGTCTCGAACAAAGAATCTGCCTTTCCTTTCGCAGCTTGAAAAATAACGCCGCGCAAAAAAATGTCCGCGAAAAAATGCCAAGACGGCCGCTCGTCGATTCGCTCGCTCCTCTACGATGCCATAATATTATACCCCCCCCCCCAACGCCTTCTTGTATTTCTTCTCGCTCGTTTCTACCAAAATAGTTTGGCACGCACGATGATTGTCAATTATTTTGGAGATTTTTTTTAATTTAGTTTTTCTTTTTGAATTTTGTTCCATTTTGAAATTTCGATTTTTTATTGTACTTGAAGATTTTTGTTAATGAGATTCCATGTTCAAGTTACCTTGAGTCTGATTCAAGTCGAATTTATCGATTGGTTAATTTAAAACGTCATGATTGATTAGAAAATGCTGATTTTATATTGCTTTGTAGTGACAACAGCGCGTACGCGCAGTTGCCACGTTATAACTGCACGGTACGAGCGTTTTCGATTTCGCGGTATCGCACGAAGCTGGATTTGAAGTTGTTTCCCTTTTACGCATGATAAAAGTTACTTGGATTTCAAGTTTTATACACGATAAAAGTTACTATTATTATTATTATTATTATTATTATTATTATTATTATTATTATTATTATTTTTATTATTATTATTTTTATTATTACTGAAGCATGGTTTAGTAGTGGCAACACTGTATACCCACAGTTGCGACGTTGCCATTGCACGTAGCTCGTTTCGGAAGTAGGCATACGTAACATATAATAAAGTTACTGTTATATATATTTAATTTTTATGAAGCACTATTAAAACATTATAATTTACTGGTACGTGACTTCGTAGTGGCAACACCGCATATGGCCAGTTGCGACGTTGCCATTGCACGTAGCTCGTTTCGGAAGTAGTTATACGTAACATATAATAAAAGTTACTGTTATATATATTTAATTTCTTATGAAGCACTATTAGAACATTATAATTTACTGGTACGTGACTTTGTAGTGGCAACACCGCATATGGCCAATTGCTACGTTGCCATTGCAATGCATGGATGTTTTTGATCCCGCGATGTTGCAGAAAACTGAATTCGAAGGTAGTTTTATTTATCGACAATTTATTATTACTCTTTTTAAATATTATTATTGAATTAAATTAAAGAAATTGCTGAAAAGCAGTAATTTATAATGTTTTTAAAATAAATCTTGTAACATATAATGAGCTGTAACAACATTTAGATTGATTTAGATTCACGCTTTGATGTAAATACCTGTTGAGAAGTGCAGGAGAATAATAAACCTCGTACAATTGATGACAAAAGAGACCAGGTCAGGTCTGCCTTGGTATTAATAATTCGGGGTTGATACGATTGTGGCTAAGCAGACCTTATTAAACGCCAATCTTGAATACACCTTTCAAACATTAAAAAGATCTTTTCGTATTATTTACGACCTATCAAACATAATTGATATTTTATGTATCATCGTGTCGCAATACTTTTTTTTACTTTTTGCAAAAAAAATTATTTTTCACAACTAACATTTCATACATCAAAATGAAAATTTTTATTATTTAAAACATTTTATTATCAGAATGATGAATTGTTGAGAATGTTATATTCTAGAAAAATATGCTTTGAGCATAAAACAATGTTTTGTATATTTGAATGATGAATTAGTGAACATTGAAGATCGAATCACCAAGATTTGAAATTACAAATTGAGTTTGAACAACGTCGTCAAGTTTGTAAACAATTGCTTTACACGAAACACACTTGTCTGAGGAGTGAAACACGAGATGAGTCATAAATACACATCGGAAATGGTGTACAATCCGTAGATTATTTGTTCTTTGACTGTGCCGATGTTATTCAACTTGTTTATTAATATGTAATGAGTCTCGAGTTTATTCTACATTATGATGCTGTTTATTGAAATTGGCAAACACTTGCGTTACCAGCGAAAGGATACTTTACAATATAAATTGAAAATTAAAAAATTATAATAATAATAAAGAGGTAAAAGTATCATTAATTTCAAGTATAAATTTTTATTTACTCAAATTATTCAACGTGCTTTTTAATTTTTAAATTTTATTTATCAATTTCGAAATTTGAGATTTCAACTGGAATCAAAAGAATAGTTACAAAGTAAAATTATGTTAATAAATTTTTTTCACGTAAAATATATATAGATCAAGTAAAAAATACTTAATTGAAGTATATTTTTCACCTGAGTTATATATTCGATCAAAACCTAATTTTTTTTCTATCTGTTTACATATAAATTGATTTCAAACATCGCATTCAAGATTTGTGTACTTTACATTGTAAATTATCAACCTGATGTAACCAATAAATTTGAAAATAGCAAACTGAACTTCGCAAATCAACTTTTGAAAATCAATAAGATTATTCAATCATTTCTTGTTCAATCGATCTCAATAAAAAAAAAAAAAAAAAATAAATCTAGCGCGATCGCGTGTCGGTAAATAATAATAATAATAATAAAAAGAACATCAGCGGGCTTTGCATAACGGCAATTTCCGCGAGCCGCTCTTTCGCGAAGATTTTTTTCCACGGGATTTTTAAAGCCGAGTCGAGCGTGCCTGCGAGTTTTTCGACCTGTCCCCCCTAAGCCACGTGAAACCTGGTCGACTTGACGCGGTGCCGCGGCTAAAGTGGAGGAAGAAGATGGCCGAGAGAGAAAAAGTCCGGCCCCGAGAAGTCGGGGGTCGGGGGGGGGGGGCGGCGAAGGAGCGGGGAAAAAGGAGGAGAAAAAACGCGTACGCCGGAGGGCCAACAAAAAGCGAACAAAGAAAAGCACCGAAATGCCGGCACCGAGCGGAAAACTTTTACTGCTGGAGGAAGGACGGATTAATGGCGCGGCCGCGGCTGGAATTCGGCGTCCCTTTTCCCTCGCTTTTCCCCCGTTTTCGCTCGCGCGCGCTTCTTCTTTTCCGTTTTTCCCCGTCTTCCTATTTTTTCCCTCTTCGTCGTTTCGGTCTTTCTTTTGTTCGAGGTCCTGAAGAAAAAAAAACGAAAAAAAAGTCACAGAGGACCTTGCTTAATCGACGAGCGACGGTTTTAAGAAATCGGGAGCGGTACGACCTTGGCGAGTTCCTAATAAATAGATGACGCGGCCGGGCCAAACAGCGAAATCCAATTTGATATCGCGGTGAATTATTTTTCGGCCGAGTTTTATGGCAGCCGGTCTGCGAAACGATGTTCCTTTTGCTCGTCGTTTTGCGTGGTTTGTGTCTTTGATTGTATATTATTTACATTCGGGTTTATTAACTTTTTTTTCCAACACCTGAACGGGAAAAAAGTATTTTTCCGCCCGGAAAGGCGAATTGAAAGGCATAATTTTAGAAGGGGGTACAGCGAAATGAAAATAGTTGTACGAAAGTAATTTCAGTCTTACTTTTCGGATTTTGGATAAATAAACCAGAAAAAGATGTTGCACTCTGAAGAGTTAACCTCAAAATACCTTAAATACATTTATTGGATCAACGTGGAATTGATGATTATTACAAAAAAATAAATTACTTAAAAACAAATTTTAACACCGGCTTAAAGTAGGATTTCTACGCGCGTGTTTAAAACACTCAAGAGTCTTACATTAAGAAAATTCAAACACATTGTCTTAAGACACTAAAAAAAAAGTCTCCAAGACATTAAAAATGTCTTAATTTAATACATTTGTAGTGCCTCAGGAATCTGAAGTGTCTAAAATTCACACGGAAAGAAAAATTAAACAACTTCAGTAAATAAACATGTTACATCAATTTCGCATAGAATCATCTATATCTTTTGCAAACCATTTATACCATTTTGGTATAAGTGGCTTGCAAAAGCAGTATAGACCACGCCCAAATCGGTATACACTTTGTATCTAATATTGTACAGGACAGTTTATTAAATTAGAAAATCTTTTTATACGAAATTCGTCTACTTTTTCTTTCCACGCGGAGTCTTTTTCGAAACCCGTTATCAAACTATTGCAAATTTAATTCTCGTTAAATTATACTCGCGATCATTATGAAACAATACCGTAACTCGGACACAAAATACATTGATCGACACGACCCGAAATATTTCGGGATGCAAAACGAGGTTGAAAGAGGCTGAAAAAAGGATGAAAATAGACTATACAGGTTGAAAGGAGGTTGAAGAGGTTGAAGAGGCTGGAATTTCAAGCTTCTCTCAGCCCCAAAACTGTAGATAATTCCAAAATTGCTACTCTGAGGCTGAAAGGAGATTGAAAGGAGGTTGAAAGTAGGATGAAAAGAGGCTAAAGAGGTCGAAAGGAAGCTTAAACTTCAACACCCTCTCAGCCTCAAAACTGTAGATAATTCCAAAAAAGCAAATTTGAAGCTGAAAGAAGATTAAAAGGATATTGAAGAGATTGAAATTTCGACTCGGGGAGGTCTAACACTAGGAAAATGATATCGTACAATGTGGATCGTAAAATGTTTTATGCTCTGATTGAAATAGAAAAATCCAACAATGCCATTCGACAATTTATCTACGACATGATATCGTAAGCAGATTACTATATGAAATCGTGCACATTACGATGTCCGTTGTGTCAGTTATGACACGGTTCTCTAAGTGCAATTATCTTCTCGAAATCTCGTAATCCCTCTTTTTGCCATCTGCAATCAATCGTTGCCTCCTTGCCACGTCAATTGTCACGTAACGCGTGTTTCCACGTCGTTTCCTCGAACGCCATAAATCATGGAAAAGTGCATAAAAACAATTAGATAATGACCGTTCTCGAGGCACTTGTCACTCGGGGCCCGGCTCTGAGAAGCAACAGCCAACCCGGCAGTGTTAAACGGCAAGATTACTGGAGTTCTTTAAAGTTGTAGTTATTTGTATACGTTCATTCATGAGCTCGAATTAATACATCACGGCGTGTATATGTTGAAATGGCTGTAGGTATGAATGTGCGAGAAAACGGTTAATGTATGATTATGTATGGCTACGCTGAGTTATACATAACCATGTACATGACCTTGATTACGTATGACCGAGTTGGATAGTAGTAAAAGCGTGTATTATAATGCATAGTTATGCACACATGGCCAGATACGATCATGCATCGGTGAAGTTCACGATCGTGCACAGTGGCTTCGTTATCGGGCACGATGATTTATGCAATAATTGTTGATGTGTTATAATCGTCACCGTAAATCGTTTTGAATCAATAATCCTCGCCGGCCGTTTCAATAACGAATCCCGGAGCTTCACGCTCGAAAACTTGACGGCGTAATTCCGTTTGATTGATTGACCGACGTGTGTCTTTATTCCACGTTCCATTATGTTTACTTATTACATAATCAATTAGTTCGTTTTTGCCGGTGAAAGTGATCGCGCTCGATTTCAATTCGTTTCCGATAATTGGGTTTCGATATTGGAATCGAGCGAAAAATGGACGTTTTGGTTATCATTGAAACAAGGGTCCCATTTTGCGACAGTTCGGTGCAAAAATAAGTGTCTCATTTTAGAATGATTTTTATGTTTGATATAGAAGACGTGTGTCAGTTCGACTCGATTGAGATACTTTTACAGTTTCGATCATGAAAGATGTCTCAGATTGAGACTCTTGATAGCACAAAAATTTTTTTCAAGACATTTTTCACACTTAAAAAAAATCTATTGTCCCCAGAATAAAAAACGCTTATTTTGGGAGGGTTTTTATACTTGAACGCTTTTGTTTTCTCAAGTATAAAAAAGTGTCTCAAAGTGAGACACTTGTTAAGTCAAAAAATGAATTTTCAGAGATTTTTCATTCTTTAGGCGCTTTTATTGCTTCAAAAATGTGGTCGTGGATTCGATATTGTTGTGGAGTCACAAAAATGATTTTAAAAAAATAAAAATTAAGACATTTTTTTTACATTTCAGACATAAAAAATGTATATAAGTTGTTTTCAGTGTAAAATATAAATTTTATACATCAAAATACAAATTTTGAAATAAAAAATTAATCCTAACCTTAAAACTAACAAATTTAACTATCGTTGGAAATTTATTTTCGCCCAATATAAGCATTGTCAATTTTTTTTTCATCAAACAAAAATTAACCTCTCACAAATATACCACAATTTCAAAAGTGCATACGATTTGAGAGTTACAATTAAATCGAGTGCAATTTAAACTAATATTATTCAGCCGGATTCGATGAACTAGGCACACTTAATTCATCTGCTTACATAACTAAACTGTGGGACCACGCCATATACGTAATAAATAAACAATACCCAGTCCCAAAACCGATGAAAGCGATCGAGAACCCGCGACAAAGAGTGTAACAGGATCGACGAGGAAGGACTGTAAACTTGTCATAAAATCCTGCTATAAAACCCACAAGCGACACGTGGTATAAAATCGCCGAAAAAAAAGAAAAGCAAAAATAAAAGAAATTATGAAGTACGAAAAAAGATGTGCGAGAAGGAACAAGAAACAAGAAGGGCGCCGAAGAAGGCAGAGAAATGAATAAAAGTACGGTATCATTAAAACAACGAAAACAAACAATAACAAAAAAGCCAAAAAAATTATGAAATCAAAAAATGCGTCAAGGGATAAAAAATGAGGGGATCTAGGGGGACAATGGAGAAATTAGGCGTACACTATCGAAACGAAAAAAAAATTGTGAAGTACGAAAAAACATGCATAAAAGAATACAAAATAAAAAGGGGGTCACCGGGGTCCGAGAAGGGGCACGATATCATCAAAACAGAGAAAAAAAAGTTTAAAAATCAAAACTATATAACACAAAAAGAGGAGAAATAAAACAGGAAGTTGAACAACAAAGGGGGAGGGGGTATACCGAAAAGAAGTGGAGGAAGGGTTGAGGAAAAAGCGCGGTAAGGCGGCATTATACAACGAAGAAAGTGTAGCGTCTGAAAAGAATCGCCTAAAGCGGCACTGGCGAGCGAGCGCGTCGTCCACGAGATAGTTTCGTGGGCTCTCTTGTTTTTCTGCTTTTAATCTTCATCTCGGCGCGCGTATCGTCCGCCCGCCGCCCTTGCGTGTCGCGGCCACCGAGCGAGACGGCGCTAGGTGCGAGCGAGATGGCGCTCCGCGCAACGGAGATGGCGCTACGCGCGCGAGCGAGATGGCGCTACGGGCAAGCCGTCTCGCTCGCACCGGACGACTAGCGCGGTGAGAAAGAGGGGTCCGGGGGGCGGGGAGCTGAAATTCTCGACGTCGCCTTTAACCTTTCGCGCGGTTCGTATCGCGAGAACAGCCAACGGGCCCTTAGATAAAAAAGGAGGGAAAAAAACGACGAAGGAGAAAAAAATAAAGAACGTCGCGCGCGTCTGTGTGCGCGCAGGCGCGCGCGCTTGCGTGAAAGCCGCGTCTACGTGTTTCCTAATTCTGCGCCGCGAGTGGCGCCGATTCGCCGCGCCGATCCCGCCGGCGGAACGGTACTTCGGACGCTCCGCATAATTAAGCAACCGGATTCGCTGAATTCGTTCGTAATTCATTTCGTGAGCAGTCGAGCCGCGAGGCCGGATCGGCCGATCGGCCGATACGCGCTTTAACGACCGCCACGATATTTTCGTGCCGAGGCTCCTTTCGGCTGGAAAGAATGCCGACGCTCGCCGCGACTTTTTGCCTCGAGCCCGCGGCCCGGCGACGGAAAAATGACTCGCCGCGGCTTCGGCAATGACGCGACCCACGGCTTTACATCATCAACTTCTATTTTTTTTTCCTTTTTTTTATCGTTCCTTTTTTTCGACATTTTTTTGTCCTCTGGGTATCGTTCGTTTTATCCCTGACGTGAAAATGGTGCTTTAGAAACGTTTTAAAAATTCCCACTTTTTTTTAAATTTATACTACTCATCATAAATTTGTATTGTGTTAATAAAAAAATGTTATTCAGTTAACTTATTTGTATGATTTCTGATACATTTGAGCAACGTAAACTTATGACTACAATTTGCAATAAAAATATCTTTTTATTTGAAATGCGTATTGAAAAAAGAACATAAGCTGTAAAATTATTATATTATTATATTTCGAATCTATTTTGAGATTAAATTTTCTCTTTTTCAAAACAAATCTCGATTTCCATATGAGTTTAAAACTATTTTTAATTATTTTTAATATAACCGTGGCTATTACAATAAATATTCGCATTAAATTTCGGTGTACTTTGGAGATAGATCAAATAACACGATGAAATGAATTTAATTATTTTAACAGTTTCGAAGAATTTGGTTTAAATAAATACCTTGTAATTAATTACACTTCACAAGTTCAACTAATTTATAATCAACCGAATTTAACTGATTTAAATATGTAGTAATTAAATTGGAACTTTACTAATGACACTACGTAAATACTGTAAAAATATTTGAATCAACGTTTCAGAATGCATTTGAGTTGAGAGAAAAGAAATAGTTTGGAAAAGAAAAACTAATTTTGTCAAAATACTAATAACAGTTGTCATTTTTTTATTTTTTTTTTATTTTGAACGTCCCATTTTTAATATAATTTTTAAATTAAAATTTGAAATTATCTATGGTATATAGACTAAATAGAAATTTTTTTCAATATATTCAAAATCTGATTTCTAATTTGTTTCGACAAAGTATTTTTCATATCTTTTTGCTAATCGTAAAATTTTTAACTAGAATTTAATTTAAAAAAATATACTGGAAATCAATTTATAAAATATTACTGAAAATAATTTTTTTTTTTTTTCATTTTAATTATATATATGTAAATTAAATTTTCTAAAAAAATTTGAAAATAAAAACACCAATAACTGTTATTTAAAATATATCACCAAGTGAAAATATTTTCCAGAAATAGTAATGACGAAAGATTTTATTTTTTCGTGTTTAAGCGCAATATCAAATATTAGGAATCCTTATCGAACAAACAAAAACTTTTACGAACCCTTTTTCGCATTTTTTAAAAATTTTTTTATTTCGAACGTTTACAAGTACGAAAAATATCACGAGCGGTGTAACGAATTTCTCACTTAATTGATTGTGCGCGTCCATTTTTCATTCATCCTTCGCTCGCGTTCGGGTTTCACGCGGTTCGCCGCCGACTTTCTCAATTCGAATCGCAATATTGCCGTCGCCGAGTTACGAAACAATCGGATCCACTAATCTCGCGGCGCGCGCGAGTTTCGAAGAAAGAAAAAGAGGTTGCGCCACGAACGTCAGATGACATCGGCCACGTCGTTAATTCGAGATATCGATTCGCCGCTCCGAAAATAGGAACGGTACTTTTTGCGTTGGGAAACACATTGCGGCAAAAAACCGCCGCCCGGCCGCCAAAATCCAATCCCGTTTGGTAATACGGTCGAGCGAAATATCACGCATTTTTTATAACCCCAAGGGCAGTAATAATTTACGCAGTTTTGAGAAAATCAATAGGCAATTTTACGAATTATTCATGCGTCCGCAATTACGCGTTGAAGTTTTGCATTTTTGATTCTAAATTTTTACAATTTGCGTTGTAAGGTAACAAAAATTGTGAGCGAGGTAAAAAGTTATTCATTTTAGTTACATGTAATAACCTAAAATGTAGATATTTATTAAAGTCAATTTTTTTGATAATGATTGCATAGAAAGGTATAATTTGTGAAAAATTGTCGTGGCTCATAATTGGAAAAACTTAAGTTCAATTCCCGGTGCTGGTCAACAATTTCTATCGCGATTTTCTACAATAGTGAAAAACCCAAGTTCGATTCCCGATGCTGGACAATAACTTTTCCAAGCGTCTCTTTTTTTTAATTCAATTCCTGCTGTTTGACTTATTTTTTTTTTGATTCTTTATTTCAATTTTTGAGACGATTTTTTATTTTAATTTTTTACAGTAGTGAACAAATCAACTTCGATTCCCGGTGTCAGACAATAATTTACTCCAGCAAATGAAAATAAGTTTACATTTTATTTGATTGTGGATTATTTATTTTTGCGTAAATTTATCAATTTGTAATTTCGAAACAGTTTAATGTTACATAGCAGTGAATTGTTATTCGAAAAAAAAAAAAAAAAAAAAAAGAAAAAAAATGCACTCCATCAATCTAATTTCAGTGCAAAACGCGATTGAATTTCAGATACTTTGCATCGTTGTAAATCTTTCTCTAATCAATTCCACCGTTTTTTAATTACTAAGCCAATTTTTCCGCTATTTAGAAAACTGACATTTTTTTTTAGAAATGCTTATTTTGAGAAAAAGGAGTGGGAAAAAAATTTGCAGAAAATTATTGAAGTTTGTCTTAAATTTATTAGAATTTTTCGTAACAATGACGTACCTGATGTTTTTTTTTTTAAACAATTAGAGAAAAAGTTATTGGACTTGAAAAATTACTAGATGTTTAAGAACTTTTATTAAAATCCTTTACAATGTTTGTATTTCATTTCTATTACTTATTCCAGCCGTGTCACAACTACCAAAAATAAATTACAAACGATTACTTAATTACTTAAAAATATTGAATTTTAGTAATTATATTCCTAATTTTATTTTCGCCCATAAATTATTGTTTTTTAATAACATTGAAGTTCAATTACAAAGAGACTGAAAAAATAATTGGAAAGTCACTGAAAGTCAATACTTTTTTTTAAGTAGAAATACATTTTGTATTTCCCAGTAAATTATTTCGATTTTTCCAAAGTAATTAAAGTAATTTCCGTCTCGATAGCAAGTGAATCATCAAAAATGATTTAATTAATAAATCGATCAATCGATTCATGTAAACTTCATTTACCAACTTACAGGGAAACCCGTAAAATAAAAAAAAACTTTTTTTCTAAAATTCAGAAATTCGGTTTTTTTTCGCCGGCCGCGTGACATTTTTAATGTAGCTTCAAAAGTTTGGCGACTCGGTCGACTTGTTTCGCGATGCTAACGAGGCCAAGCGGTGCGTCGAAAATGTGTGTGTGTAAGCGGTCAAAAACGGAGGCGGACTCTTTGGCCGCGGCCAATGAGATGCACTTGCGATGAAAAAGCAAGAAAAGCGGCGCGCGCCAGAAGCGGGCCAATTTAATAAACGCTTTACCGTGATTCGGAGGACGTCTCGCCGAAGCTTTAACTAGTCGAGTCAAACTTGAGTTACGCTTGTTTCCCGCCGTTCGCCCCCCCTCCCCCGCCCCCCGGCGCTCCCACTTTCAAAGGTTTTCCGGTTTTCCCTTGATTCCGGCAAAGCGCTATCAGTCTCTCCAGCTGCGTGCAAACGAAAATTCCCCGGTTTTCCGAGCCCGTTTCTCCTCCAGGCAGCTCATCGATTTCCGCATCGTATCACCAATTGGACCTTTCGCGATCGCACGTAAATGCACAAAGACCAAGATAGTCGCATGGAAACTCTGTCGGGGACGCGCGAGCTTTTCCATTGAAAAGCGAATGAAACAAAAAAAGAAAAAAAAAAAAAAAAAACAAAGAAAAAGAAGAGGGAAAGAGGAAAAATGGAGGGACCTAAAGGAAGAGGCCAATAATTAAAAAGGGACAACGGTGGAAGTAAAAAGCAAGCTCGCTGGTAATTTTGTTACGGAATTATATGGATTTCCAAGTTTTTATTAACAAACTCGAATTCGTGTGATGATTTTTGATTTATTAAATAACACCAATTTTACAAAATTTAGTGTTTAAATAACTTGAAATTGTCTTTTTGAATTTGATAAATAAATAAAAAGGATTTTGCATAATTAGTATTTTTGCGTAAATCGTTAATTTTATTTTAAAAAAAGAGAAATAGTGATTTTGTTACCTTATTTATTGTAGAAATTCATAATTCAAATGTAACTTTAAATCGACATTTCAAACATTTTTAAATTTCGCGCTCGTTGCTTAGTAATCGATTAATCGATTTATTTCAACAAATTAGAAAATATTTTGTCATTGTCAGTCTATATTGAACATTTTCAAATTTTCGCGCCCACTGCTCCATGATCAATTAATATTTCAATGAATCCCGATAAGTTTTTGATTATCACGTTGGCTTACTTTCAATAAATCTTATTTCAAATCGACACTTCGAACATTTTCAAACTATCGCGCTCGTTGCCTAACAATCGATTAATCGATGTATTTTAATCAATCATAATGAATTTTTTATTATTACACCGGTTCACTTCAAAATATTTATTAAAGATTGTGAATAAATTTATTTCCAGTTCGAAATAAAATCTTAATAAGAACAGGATTTTTATCTTTGTCGAAAATTTGATTGCAACTTTTGATTTTTTATCTTCGAATTATTCTCCTTGAGTTATTTTCGATATTATAACGCGTTCTCACAAATAAGTCGGAATTTAATTTCATTTTGATCACTGACAGTAATAACGATTACGTATGATTTATGGCTCGGTATCCATTACCAAGTTTACCTTAATTGAGATTTCATTTTCGCTAATTGCAGCATTCAACTTCTGTATGTTAATAAGCCTTTTAACGATTTAAAACACATTTGAGATGAAAAATTGCGATAAGTCTTGAGTGTGTAATGTAATAGAGTTGATTTGATTTAATCTTTATAATCGTGCAATCGTTTACATACACTGCATTTGAAATGGTAAGGATACCTTGAATATTCGAAATTTACATTACGATTGTTTGTTTACATTTATAAAAGTTATACTGACATTAATTTTAGAAAAATTTTGATTTTTTTATCGATTTTTATCAATGTTAATTGAAATTTATCAAATAAAATAGTCTTATTTTGACTCTGACTTACGTTTGTCGATTGATTACCAATATCAATTTTTATTGATCTTTATCGAACTAGTTTGACCTTGATCTTCGTTGATTGATCATGACCTTTATCGACATGTATCAATTTTCTTTAAACTTTAATTATCTTTATTAAATTGTATAGAACGTTATTTACTTATTTTAATAATGATCTACGTTCATCAATCAATCTCGATCTTTATCGATTTTTATTGACCTATTTCAATCTCGATCCACGATTATCGACACTGAGCAGTCTGTTTCGAGCTTTTATCACATATTTTCAATTTTTAATTTCATCGAACCTCGTTTATTTATTTTGATAATGATCTACGTTCATCGACTAATCTCGATCCTAATCAACATTTGTCGATCTTTTTCGAGCTTATATTACCGTTTGTTGGTATTCATAAAACTTTACAAACTTTACTAACTTATTTTAATCTCGATCTATGTTCATCGACTAATCTCGATCCTAATCGACATTTATCGATCTTTTTCGAGCTTCTGTCGTCCTTTATCGATTTTTATCAAACTTTCTTGAATTTTATTGACCCTTTTTGATATTTTCCAAATTTCTTCGACCTTTTTTTTGTTTTTTTTATTAATCTATGATGAACTTTTTATCATTTATCATCGTTGAAAATTTTCAGCCTATATAACAAATTACTGACCTTTAATGATCGGTTACAACTCTTAAAAATTTTGTAATCAATAAATCTTTGTTTTCACAATTTTCCGCAATTTTCAATTTGTTCAAAAACAAAATTGACGACAAAGAAAAAAAAATCCTTTTCTTTCGATTAAATTAATGATTATGACTATTGATACCTAATGTGACATTTTATGGGACGTAATAATATTTGGATCAAACACTTGGTTTCTGCGTGACGTTTCTCTTATCTTGTAACGAAAACGGGACAGCAAAATCAAGCAAACCAAAACCAAGGGAAAAGTGAAAAGGAACGAAAACACTTTTTGAAATCAATTGATACCCTCGCGTTTTATTTTCGTCGTCAATTTGTTATTTTTATGCTCGGCGCAAGTAAATTGCGAAGTATCGAATGATGGAAACGCGAGGGCGTCGAGGGCTACCCGAGTATCGGGGGTCGTTAATTTTTCGATCGTTTTCTCCCTCGTTGCGCAGCTCGCACGGTTCGAGCGCCATAAAATCGTGACGCGTGCGTTTCACCAAAGCGTATAACCCACGTAGCACTTATGATTACGGGCCAGTGAAATGTGCGATGCGACGGGGCGATATTTTGTCCAAAAACAGGACGAACAAAAAAAAATGAAAACGCACAGCGGAGGAAAGAGGAGAACGAGGACAAAAAGGAAAACAAAAAAGGAAAAAACAATTCCAGCCTATGTATATATATATTGATGATGATTGATATATATATTGATAATTTAATATATAAAATATATATGTACATATATGATTTGTATTAAATAGGAATATCGACCTTTCGATACGATTGAATTATGATGAAATGCGACATTGAAAAGCATTAAATGCACCGGTTAAGTGATCAGCCGAATTTAAAGTTCGATTTAAGCTGAGTCTCTAAGGACCTGACGCTCGATTCATTGGACTATGTGATTCAAATGAGAGGGAGAGAACACAAGGGCTTTGTCACTTTGTCAGTTATTTGAGTTTTATTGTCGACCCCTCATAACACTTGCTCTGTATTTATTTTCAAGTGTCGCCGAGGTGCTTCGATGGCAGTGTCGCACAATCGTTCGGACGGGTTTGACACTTATTGCACTTACAGTTAGTATTGTCGAATTATAATCACACGTGTTGCTGGCATTGTGTTAAGGTTAATCGAGTAACGCTTCGAAGACTTGACTTGTGTCATTTTTCGCGAGCCTGCGTCTGGAATACTTGGAGTTGATCGGTATTGTTTAAAAAAGTTGAGTTTTAATTCAAAACGAAATTTTAATTTAAAACGAGTTGAAAACTTCAACCTGATCATACCTTTTACAGTCCAATTTTCATTTCCTTTCCGTTTTGAAGTTGCAGTTTTAGAATTATCCGGAATTTCTGAATTTCTGAATTTCTGGCTGAAAGAGGGTTGGAATTTCAACATTTCAACGTTTTTCAACCTCTTCTTCAACCTCATTTTAATGTCGAAGTTGTAATTTTGGAATTACCAGTCCATCAAAAATCATCAACCTCAAAGATGATGATTCCGAAATCGCAATATTGAGTAAGGAGGTTGAAAGAAGGATGAATGGAAGTTGAAAAGGAGTTGAAAAATTGAATTAACTAAAAGAATGCTGAAGAAGTTAACATTTGAAGGGGTTTTTAGCCTCAAAAGTGAAGGTTATTCCAAAATTACAACTTCAAGGTAAAAGGGAAGTTGAAGAGTTTGAGAAGGTTGAAATTTTAATTTCTTTTTCGCCTAAAAAATAGCATTTGTTCCGAAATGAAACTTTGAGGCTGAAAAGTGATTGAAGAGGTTGAAGTTTCATTATCTTTTTACTTTTATGAGTACGGATATTTTAAAAATTTCTACTTTGAACTAGAAAGGGATTTGTAGAGGTTCAAAAGGTTTTTATCCCAAAAGTCTACAGAATTTGATGTAACTTGAAAATATGTCCAAAATTTTATATAATAATTTTTTATTTAACGATAACATTTTAAACTGATTGTCACTCACTCGTACAGTGAAAAATCTTCAGAATTCCTTAATTGAATAAGAAATTCCATTTGACCAGTACCCAAGCATCTCTCCATAGCCGAAAATCGAGCTTTTCCGAGCGAACCGCAAGGCTTTTTTCGTCGGAAAATAACACGCCGCGCGGCGGCCAATAACAGCAGTCAACAGCAGCGGCTGGCAATAATTACAAATCGTATTAGAATCAATGAACCGTTGCGCGTCCAAAGTCCGCAGCGTCGATCTCTTTCATTACCCGGTGCTCTAATTCGGCGGCTCCCGCGTGGGAAAACGCCCGACGAAATAACATCCCTTTTTGACGGCCGCGGCGTAAGTCGCTCGGCCATTAATATTCCCGCGCAAACGACTTAATTACCGGCCAGCCGGAACCAATGTTATCTGTTTGCGCATGAAGTCATAAGGCGTAATGCAACGTGCTGAAACGCAGCCTCGCTGTTCATCCCCTAAACGTTAATCGGACGCAAGCGCTGACTGCGAAGCCCAACCCGAGTTGAAATTTTCGATGTTCAAAAGGATATTGAAAGGAGATTGCAAGAAAACTAGGAGGAGGTTGAATAAAGGTTAAAGAAATTGAAGTTTCAACCTCTATTCAGCTTCAAAAGTGTGGATGATTTCAAAATAACAACTTTGACATTGAAAAGAGGTTAAAATGAAGTTCAAAGGATGTTGAAGAGGTTGAAAGGAGGTTGAAAAAGAGCGAGGATGTTAAAAATGTTGAAACGTTATTCTTCTTTGAGATTGGAAGACGGTTAAAATGAGGCTGAAAGGAGATTGTAGAGGTTGAAAGGAGATTGACAAAGTTGAAAAAGAGTGACGATGTTGAAAATATTATAACATTATCTTTTTTATAGTCTTCAAAGTGTGGGTGATTAAAGAATAACAACTTTGAGATAGAAGGGTGGTTAAAAGGAGGCAAGAAGGAGGTTGCAGAGGTTGAAAGGAGATTGAAAAGTTGAAAAAAGAGTGAAGATGTCGAAGAGATTGAAACGTCAACCTCGTTTCAGATTCAAAAGTGTCAGTGATTATAAAATAACAACTGTGAGATTAAAAAATGGTTTAAAGGAGGCTTAAAGGATGTTGAAGAGGTTAAAAGGAGGATACAAATATTGAAAGGGTTGAAATCTCTACCTTCTTTTGACTTCAAAAATGCCAATAATTCCAAAATTGCAACTTTAAAGCTGCAAGGAACCTATAAAGGGTGGAGGATTTAGAGATTGAAAGGATGATAATGAAATTGACTCGGTTAAAAGTTCAACTTTGCTTTAACCTTAAAAGCACAGATGATTCTAAAGTAGTAACATTGAAAGAAGGTCGAGAAGAGGTTGAAAAGAGGCTGTAGATATTAAAGGTTCAAAGTTCATTTTTTCTTCACATTTGAAATCTGATTGATTTGTTGTGAATATTTCCAAAATTGCAACTTCGAGGTTTAAAAGAGGATGCAAAAAAGTTACATAATTTGAATTTTTTTAATCCAAAAAAGTAAAATAATTAAATAACTTTGGTAAAAATTTGCAGCCAAGGGAAGAGAAAATACACCGAGAGAAAAAAATTAATAATTTATCATTAATGAATTCAATTGAGCCTTCGTTAGAAAATTAACCTCAATCAATTCAATATTAAGGATACATAATTTCTTTACTTTTTTCATGGAAACATCGACCTACAACGACCAAAAAGTGAGGTTAGGTCGACTCTGACTAGACCGCAAAATTTCGCTTCGCCTTAATCGCCGACAAGAATAGAAGCGGAAGGAACGCCTAGGAAAAGGGTTCTCGTTAATTAGCTGAGATTATGAGGAAATTTTGCCGTAAAAAAGTTTTCGTCGAGTGGCGCTAGTTGCTTGGCGCGCCGATCGATCGCGCGCGCGGCTTTAAATTTCCACGTTGAACGGCTCGTAAAAAAAGTAAAAGGGGAGAGAAAAAAAAGGGGGGAATAAAAGTAGCCCACGCCTCGCGAGAGCCAGCAGTTTTACAGTAATTATTGCCGCGCAAAGTGGGTAACCCAATCGTAAAATGACGCAAACATGTGAGCCGGTCTTATACGGGACCGTAGCAAATTGCACAAACACATTGCCATGGCACTTGTGTTGTGCGGCTATTTGTTAAAAAAAGCAACAACAACAAAAAGTAAAAAGAAGAAAACAATGAAAAAAGGGGTTTTTACTAATATCGTGGTTTTCGGTCACCATCTTTTGTCGAAAATGCGCGATTCGCATTTTCACTTTGAAAATCGCATATTAAGACGATCAGGATATTTATGGGATGCCGATGTAGGTTGCGAAGTATTGTGCGTGTTTTGTGTGTGACAGTTGTGAAACCTACAAAATCGTTAATGTGATAACACTGGTGAAGTTCGCCTCGCACTTTACGGCGCCTTTTTTATGACGTTAATGAGGGCGCAGTAAAGTTTCATAGCGGTGTTCCATATTGAAAATGGGAAGCCCACTTTTTGACCATTTTAGTCGACTTAATTTATACGAATTTCCTTTGGAATGATCAATGCCGCATCGCTCGTTGATATTGATTTTACGGTTAAATGCGATCATTCTATTTTAGGTTAGGTTTAAATGAAGACAAAATTAGTTGATTATTTGATCGTTGGCCAGTAGGGGTGGACAATATTTATCGATATTTTCAAATATCGACAACCAAACGTAAAATCTGATATTCCATGTAAGACGATATATGTCAATGTTTTAAAATATCGATATTTTTGTTTCAACGATAATTTTATTTTGATATATCGATGTCAAGATATCGATATTTTCCAAATATCGTCCATCCCTAGTCTATAATTGTTCAGCAAACAACGACCTGGCGCTCGAACTGGATTAATTAAATCCAAATGAAAATGAGATTAATGTTAATAACACGAGGGAAATCCTTTTATAAACGAGCGGATGACTGTTTATTGAAGTTAAGCGATTGTTTAGCCACGTATAATTAATTTTAAAGTAAATTATCATTGATAATTATTTTACGCATTAATTTACTCGTGAGTATACGTTTGATAAATAGGGTTGAAGCAGCGTTTATGCGTACCGCCCGCACCCCCTTTTAGACACTGCGCAGTTTAGGAGGGTGGTACGGATTCGGCAATAAAAGCACAACCACTTTTATTCCGCTAGGCGGCTAATTGCTTTATTATGTTTTAGAGACACTTTAAATTTGATTTCAAAAGCAGTGTTTTCGAGTTGGATAATTCTATAAATATGATTATGTGTGTCAAGTGATTTCGCGCTATGAACGTCGCGCGGCCGCTGGATATCATTGAGCCGCATCATTAAACACGATAATTATTGTTGCAAAAGGACAATCGCGCATCATTAATTTTAAAAACTTAATTGTTGTTTGTGTCAATACGACTTTTTTTTTCGAAATGTTGAATTTATGTTTGAATTGATTTATAAAATTTACTATTCTCATACACTTAACACACCATGAATAGATAGATGAAAATGACTTATAAAAATGAAACATTAAAAACAATGAGAAAGGGTCAGTTGTTTGTTGATTATTTTTAATGACATGCATAAGAAACCACTTCAATATCGGTATTGCAGAAATCTTCTGCCATTTTTATGCCAAATACGTTATCCTCTTAACGTTCGCACTTTATTTGAACTTACTCTTGACCTTGCTCATCGATCCAAACCAAAATTCGCAACAAAAGAAGTCTTACACTGTGTTAAACAAATCATGTTAATTGCTGACCACCTGCGAGGCGGGTGTTCAAATCCCGGTTGGCGAAACGCTCGATTGCACATTTTTTGCTTTCTTTTTGCAAAAGCCGCCGCCTGGAATCGATAAAACGGTGAAACGGTTAGCTGCAAGTTGCCGAAGCTGTAGTCCGCGACGATTCTCGAGGACGACAGTGGTATCGAGTGACGATATCGCGTAGGCTGTTCGTTGACGCAAAGTCGAAGAGACGGCGCTGTGGGAAGCTGCGGGTCGAACTTCCTGAAATTACGGTGCAATTCAACACCCTCGACCTCGAAAGCCGGGCTCTGAATGGGCCAGGCCGGTAAATATGTATCAGTAACCGTGGAAACTGCGGGGGCTTCGGGCTTCCAATCGTGGGACGTGACCAACAACATAATCGCGTTAAGAGGATGACAAACTGGATTGCAAAGTTTAAATTTTAAAAATTCGCGCTAAAACTATGATATTGCTAGTTGGATAAAAATGACGTATAAAAGTGAGAAACAATGGAAAGAGGCCGGTTTCTTGAATTTTCTCTGCAACCACTCAAAAGAATCATGCAATCGTGTCTATTTTATCAATCAAGTTTCTTTTTTTTCAAAAATGGCGCCAAAATCTTGATACTCCTGAAGTAAATGAAAATTACATATAAAAATAAGAATAACTCGGTTGTTTGTTGAACTTACTCTGGTTACGTTCAAAAGAATAAATTTTTTAGATAATATATTGCAAGAAAATTCGTCCGTTTAACCTATTTTTTAGGTTAGTCCAACCCCATTAAAAATTGAGTCAAGGTTTCCGTATTAAATATTGTCTTAAAAATAAAAATTTAAAGAAACTAACATTAAACTAAAGAAGATTAAAAAAACATTAAAAAATTATGGTTTTATTTATTGAAAAATACTAACCTATTTTTTAGGTTAGTCCAACCCCATTAAAAATTGAGTCAAGATTTCCGTATAAAATATTGTCTTAAAAATAAAAATTTAAAGAAACTAACATTAAACTAAAGAAGATTAAAAAAACAATAAAAAATTATTGTTTTATTTATTGAAAAATACTTGAATATCGGTATTGCAGGAATCTTTCGCAATTTTCGAACACGTCACCTTCTTAAAGATGCGCATTTCTCGCTGTAAAGTCGGAACAAACGAAAAGAACGACTTTTTTGAATTTTAAGCAAAATTTGTCGTGAGAAAACAGAATGACATTTTTCCCTTGACGTTTCGCCATGTTAAAGCCCTCTTGAAATTATCTACCGAGCTCTGCTGTTTGACAACTTATTAACGTTACGCCACTCTTCGTATCTGGTGTCATCCTGACTTTCGTCCTCCTCCATCGTGCCCCCTCCACATCGCTTCCATAATTATTGCTTAACAATTTCCGCGAATAAATTTGTGCTCATGATTCGTGAATCCGTTTTAATGGCTTTTTCACTCGAGGACTTTGTCTAGCTTGAAAGATTTTTCAATTGGATTGATGTATGTAAAGCGAAGAGTCAAGGTGATTTAAAAAGTGTCCGGTGCTCTGAATTTATTTACCGGATTGGTGATTTTACGTTGGTAGAAACGTTCATGAAATTACGCTGGAAGATGTTTGTAAATCCATTTAAAAAGTTTTTGTCTTAAAAATAAAATTTTTTTCCAACAAATTAAATTCAAGATTCAAGAGAGAATTGATTCGTTCAGATCATTTTCAATTTTAATCATAATTATTATATTACTTAAAAGTATGAAGAAGTTTAAATTTCAAAATTGGCGCCAAAAATATGATTTTGATAGATAAATGAAAATGACACGTAAAAATTAAAAATCAACTTTTGAGGTAATATTTTACGAGAAAGTTTCACTTAATTCTTTAGTGTTTTTTTAATGTTTAAGAGAGAGTTAATCAATTCACTTTGTTGTTAATCTCGAATTCGACAATGGAAGAATGGTGTACATCGCTATTTCTTAACTACTTTTATGTTGTAAAATTATCAAAAAAAAAAAAAAAAAAAAAATTACTTTGAAAATTCTGGACATTTGAGCGTAACAGAAATTTCAGTAATCTTGATATAAGCAAAGTTCTTCCACAGTGATAGAATTAATAAATTATATCTTCATTTCAAAAATAATGCACTGAGAGAACTACATGGTAAAAGTTACCATTAAATAGTAAAATCTATCAGTTTTACTACATAAATGGTAGAGATTATCATTAAAATGGTAAATTTACCACTTAAATGGTAAACTTTACCAAATAAATAAGAAAACTATATCATATCACACCGAAAAAACCATATCGTACAATATGGATTGTAAAATTTCCAGCATGCTCATTGGTCGAAATAAAGCAATCGAGCAACGTCATTGGCTGAAGGTAGTTACGATATGATATCGTAAACAGTTTACTATATGAAATTGTCCACGTTACAATATATCTTGTAGTTGTTACAATATGGTTTTCTCAGTGCAGTTTACTATTTGATTTTCTCAGTTTGAAATTTAACAGTATTATTAAAAAAAACTCTAGTCCAGTAAAAAAGGCATGAAAAATCGACCCAAGTCCACCGAAATAATTCGCCATCAACGCGTCGGAATATTTCTTTACCCCTCAAAGCAATATCTTCATCGCGCTTCTGCCCGGGATCCCACCGAAAGTCATTTCCTAATTAAACTAATCGACCCGAATAGAGGCGTAGTAGCGAGTATCGCTAAGCTCATCGCGATAGTCTAATTCGATCTTCTTCTGTTTTCGATGTAATTTACGAAGTTGGTAGCGCGCGCGCGACGTAAGGTGATTACCTGATTGGCCGAAACGCCAGGTCGCTCGACGGAACGTACGAAAACGCGAACTTTCGCGATAAGATTTCGGTCGGGGCGTGGGCGGTGAGATAGGTGGGTTGTCAGGGGGGTGAAAATGAGATTCGGCCGAAGTGCACGCGATATCCGTGAACGTCTGGCAAGTCGAAAAAGCCGGCTAATATCGAAAGGCGTATCGTAAGTTAGCGTGGCCGTAGATACGGTCGCGCGGCCCTGTGGCGACGCACCGGTAAATAAATACTCGATATAACGGCGTGGTACGCCCAACTTGGCGAGATTATCCGGAATTCCAATGTACCCGAGCGGCTCCCGTGGGGTCAGCTGAGTTTGTAAACGGAAAGTAGCAAGGTCATATTTACACGAACTCGTTTCGCCGCATGCTCTGGCTTACCGACGTTGCTACATATATACATGTATATAGGCGAAAATATAAGTATATACTGCGTCGGTATATAACATTATGTATATTTTTCTTATATAGACAAGTGCAATATATACATCCGTAACAATACTTTAGAAATAGATAAATCCCAAGTAAACGTTGCGCATTTTTTATAGTGTTAGTTATGGTAAAATACGTTCAAAATTACTGTAACAATTTAACATAAACTAAAAGATAAGTAAATTTGTAACGACTAAAAATTGATAATGAGTATGTTGAACAAAATAAACACGCGCTGAAAATTGTAAAATTTGAATTTTGAAAATTGGCGCCAAAACGATGATAATGCTACATAGATGAAAATGACGTGCAAAAATGAAGAACTGTGGAACCAAAACGATTTTTCATTTAATATTTTCTCGTTTTTTTTATCTACTACATTTTTAGGTCAGTATCAAAAGCTACGGGTAGGTTTTCGTGCAAACTATTGCCTCAAAAAAATGAAAAACTATGTCATTAAAAAAAGTAAGATCGCCATTTTTTCGAATTCCAGTAACGTCCGGTCGCGCGCAACTTCGCGAGAAATTTAATATAAATTTTTTATTATATTTACGCAACCGTTTCATTAATTCACGCAGACCGAAGCGTCCGTTAATATAGCCACACGAAGACCCTCGTGCATATACGCTGCGGAATGCAGTTAACTGATATGGGAAGATTTTAAATCGCGCGCGTATGCGGAGGACGCGGGGAATGACCGAGATTCAAAATTGCGACAATATCAGAGAGAAGAGCGCTCGGCCGGTGCGTGATCACGCCGCCACGCACTGATGGACGGAATCGAAATTTCCGAGCCGTGGCGGAAAGTGCCGCGACTCGTATTGACGAATTAATAATGCTCGACTTCTTTGATGACTCAATCAACTGTTTCGTGTTTCGGCCATTTTTACGTTTCGACTCGTACTTTGCTTCCAATTTGTTTCGCGCGATAAGAATTCCGACACCGGATTCGTGAAATTACGCCTTTAATGATTTTGAATGGAAGACAAAATTTGCAGACTAAATTTTCTTGACGGAAGAATTTCGTTGGATGTTATATTTGAGTGAAATTGTTTTCGCGCTTAAGTTTATTTACGATGATAAACGAAACTTAGACGATTTTGCACTTAATTTATCAAGATGTATAAAAAACGAATACTTCTTAATTCGGTTCAATACTTGTATTGAAATACTTGAAAAAAAGTTTTAAAGACTAGTATTTAAGTCTAGTACTTATTTTTTTATACAAGTATTAAAAGTATTTGAATCTCATTTTTATACTAATATTTATATACACATACTAAATATTAGTATTTAGTTATCAAAAATTATTTTTTGCAAAATTTAATGCACATCATTTAGATTTACAATTGTAAATCTATTTATTATAATAATAAAGTTATTAAAAACATATGTGGCCATATTTGAATTTAAATTGTCATGACTATTAATATTATTTTGGAGGTATGATTACCTTAATTATCAATTGATAGTATTATCTTGAAAATAAATCATTCAAATCATAAATTATGGAAAAACAGCAGTGATCCGTGTATTACAAGTTGAAGTAAATACTTGAAACATTTGGAGAAACTCTTCGCAACCTGTGCGATGCTGTAAACTTCTTCAGAAATGAAAATCTCTTGAACTTGATCACAAGAGAAATTTACGAACTTGGAATCGTATATTTACCAACCTTCAACAAGTAGGAATAGCTGTTTCCGCGACTTTTTAAATATTTCATGCGACGCGGTAAAAGTTGGAACAAATTGTTTTCGCGAATCAAGTGCGTGAATATGTTTTCATAATTTAATTGACGAGTTAATTTTGTGTTTGCATCGACATTCCCCTCGTAAATTGAGAGAAACGAATATTTAAAAAGTTAATCTAGATAGAATTGATAATTAAATTCATCATCCAGACAGTTGAAATATTTTTTAATATGAATACTCTCATTGACTCGAGATAATCATTTTGATTATTTGAAATTTAAATTGAAACAATATTTAAATTGAATATCCAAGATACTTATGAAATAAAAAATTATTTCCCACAAAATAAATTGTTTCATTTTATAATTTATTTCGAACGTTGAAATTTCAGGACAATTTTCAATATCTGATCATGCTTTTATTGCTAATTTTCAATATTTCAAAACTTCGAAATTTAAATCTGCGCGCCAATTTAATGAAATAAAATTGTTTGTATTATGCACTGGAAGAGGTTTTGCGATAAGGGAGGTTCGAGTGTATACACAAAATGAAACTGTTTGCAAGGTCATTTTATCGCTGTGGGAGAGGTCTCGAAATAAACCGGGTTGCAGTAAGGGAGGTTCGACTGTAGAACGCCTTTTCAACTATTCATTTCTCTCAGTGTAGTTACATAGTAGCTTTTATTCTTTGCGGTTGATTTAAACTTAATAACACATTAAAATTGTACCACCGGCTGTATATATATGTACATGCAAACAAACGCACACACACTTACCCGTTAACGACTTCACATTGCTTAATAGTCGTGCACGCGATCCCTTGAGATAGCAGCGCAACCGTAAACGACGTATGGCAAGGTCGTATTTACAAATGAGTACTCATCTATGCATTTTTGTACATATTACAAACGTTTGCGCGCGTAAAAGTGCATGTGTAAGTTTGACGCGGCCATTTTTGAGGAAACAGGGGGTGAGCGACGTAAATAGTAATGATGGCCATTTCAATAGCAAAAGTGAACCTAGAGATAATTCGGATTGATAATTGTAAAATTTATAACTATGTATATGTTAAACTTTTGAATCATTATTCAAAAGTTATTTTTCTGAAATAGAACCAGACTGTAATACATGCAGTCTAGAATGTACTGGTCACAGTTCCGATGAATGAACAGTCAATAAAAATGGTTGAAAATAGTATCAGACTGTACTACGTGCAGTCTAAACTATAATGTAGTCTACATGAGTAAAAAATGAATAAAAATCATTGAAAATAGAATCAAACTGTAATATGTGCAGCCTAAATCGTAATGGTTATGGTCTAGTAACTAAATTAGTACCAGGCTGCAATACGTGCAGTCTAGAGTGAAATGTTCACAGTTTAGACAAATGGGAGAAAGTAGAATGAAACTCTTTTATTTAGATTGTAACTATTACAGTATAAACTGCAGTACAGGAAAGTACAAACGGACTGTTATAATTACAGTCTAGACTGTACTATGTGCAGTTTTTAGATGTATTAAAAATTTTTCAAAGCCGATTTAGTGGCCGGATCAACCAAAATTTAATCAAAAGACAAAACAATTCGGCAACAAACTTCGATTTCATCACCAAATAATGAAATCGATCTCGGAATAGCCTTCCAGTGATTTATCCCTCTGAGCAATTCTTCTTCCTCAACGTCTTCACGACGTTGAAGAGCCATCCGTAGACAGCGGTCGTTGAACGAAACTACCCTCGACCTTTCTCAGTCTCGGAAAACTAGCCGTAATTATTGTCATAAATCTATTTTGCACGATTTCTGACACTTACGAGGCAAGCCGATAAGTCTCCCCTCGGACAGAAAATACGGCGAACAATATTTCGGTTACCGTGCCGAAGCGATGCTCGTAATAAGCGGACCATTGTTATCCCTTTCTTTTCGGCAGCGTGCATTATGCGGGGATATATATGTATATGCGATCGAAAGAGGGGGGGAATAAAGCGCCGATATGAATTAAGTTTCACCCTCGTCGGGAGGCGCGCGAGTGCGCCCTTTTCAAAACATCTCGAATAAGTCGCGCTTGTGATTCTTTGTGCGTTAACAATGCACACGAAAATTGTCGTCTTATCGGCGAATCAAATGCAGGGTCGCGTTACCTTTAAATTCTCCACTTTAATTTCGCGACTACTCGATTTTAAATACTTCCTTACGTTTGGCTATTATAGATTAGTTGTATTATTTGCAGTTAATTTTTTATATATAATGACTGAGATGTTTGATTTTAAATGGGATTTAACCTCAAAATTTAAAAAATTTATTGGATCAGCATAGTTTATTTTTCTGACTCGTAAATAAAAATTTAAGTTAGTATTGCCAGTGATATCAACTTATTTATTTTCTCGTCAGGAAAAAGCGTCGTATTCAGCTTCAAAAACGTGCTTCTAGTTGGTAGTTATCAACTTCGAGTTACCAACTTCAAAAAGGTATCAACAAAGTATCAGTACTAGTATCAGTACTAGTATCAGTACTAGTATATCAGTACTACTATCAACAAAGTATCAATACAGTATCAACAATAAAAAAATGAAAATAATAATTTAATATGCAAAATTACTGAGAAAATCATTGTCCATCACCGGGATTTGAACTCAAGTTGAGAGTGAAATTCCGAGTCCGGAAATCCCATTTCTTGCAATAATCAGTGCAGCCACTTTATTTCATCTTATTTAAAATTTTATTTGATATTTTGAATCTATAAATCTAATTATCATTCTTTCATTACAAAATTTTAATCGTTTATCTCAATAGATTGTCTCTTATCACATTCTTTTTTTTATCGGTTTTAGATACCTCCCACGACCTTACATACTATATTCACATTGAGGTATATCTCACAGATTGTCTATTGGGGTATCAAGTTGATTCATTCAAAGCTCGCCAAATTTTATTTGATGTTATTCCAAGTCAATGTAAGGTTGTTTTATACAAGGTTTTTATTACACTTTTTATTCAATGAACCTTAATAAAGTTTAGGCTAGAAACAAATATATATTTGGTTTATAAATAAATATAAATATTAGCAAGTCTACTTATTCCGTTAAAGCAAATATTTTCGAGAGAATATATAAGAATGTAAACACTCAAACTCTAATACATTGACACAATCGTCCTTTAAAATTGAAGATTATCATTTTCGTACTTCCTATCTAGAGAACTTACCTTTTAAGGCAATCAATTTTAGGCTAAAAACGAATATGAGTAATAAACCGTAGACACATGGATATAAATGATACCGTTTTTTTTATTGAAATAAAATTTCACACATTTATATGAGAATATAACATCTAAACACTTATACATTTAAACAATTATCGTTTTAAGTTACAGATCAAGCAATTCTTTTTCAATTCATATCAACTTGTGAATTTCAGTAAACGCTCAGTGCAACGAACTGTTTCGTTGACAAGACAAATTTTATTTTAATTAAATATATGTGTATACAGTAGCAGACTCATGCGTAGTTACATATACATATCATATACAACTATATATAGCTTATATATACTCTTTATATGTATTTATATACATTTATATATATTTATATATATTTTTATATTTATATATACTACTATGTTATACATAACACTGAGGGGGCAAAAACCCAGTAGTACATATATTTGTCTTATATATAGATATATATGTATAAGATAAATATTGTCGATGTTCCGTGCGCACGCACGCACACATGCAAATAGTTATTGGCGCACGTGACTGCAAGGTAAAGGCGATGTTGGATCCCGTTACGCGATGCGTGCACAACAATAGAACGGTCGCGCGGACGTCCTCTTCGCACTCTCTCGCGCTCTCCCCTCTCGCTCTGGCTCTCTCCGTCGGCGTCACTTGTTCTTCTTCATCCCTTCCGTCGGCCTCGGCCGGGGCTTTCCAATTGATGCCCGACCAACAATTTTCTTTTGTGCTCGACCCCCCGTGCCCCCCGCTCGCGCTCTCTCCTTCTCCCTCGCGGCCCCGCTCTCGCTGTCCTCGTCTGGCGCGCTCGCTCGTTCGACTGCTTTTAATTAGTCGTGGATCTCCGATAAACGCCAGGCCACGTTAGCTGGCTGGATGGCTGCCGCGTCAGGATGCTCCTGTCGCGGATGAGCGAGCGAAATTTTCCGTGTAACTATGGCGCGTAGCCCGAGAGAGATCGGCAGATAAGATGCACGTCTCGGCGAGCGACCAGCCGAAGGCGAGCGGCAAAAAAAGGAGCGAGAAAAAAGAGGAAGCGGAGCCGACGCGGCCGGGGGGAGCCGGGGGGCGTGGAGGGGGCCACGGCAATTGGGACGCCGAGCTCGCGACGCGAACGCGAGCTGATTTCGAACAAAAATTACCGACGTCCCTGGGATTATAAATACGCGCCGTCGATTCTGCCGCGGAGAAATTTCGCTGAATTTATCGATCCGCCGGCGGATTGCCGGCGCGTTTTTCTGCCGTCTAATTTTGGTGCGCCGAGCCCCGAGCTCGCGAAAACCGTGTCCTTTTTAATGGCGGATCCGCTGGTCGTCGTTTTCACGACCGTTCTTTCGCGCGCCGCCATTTTTCTTTCTCTTTTCGATCGGAAGAAAAAAGGCGCGCGGAAACGTTGCGGAGGTGGAAAAAAGGTAGAAATGAACGCTGTTAATACGTTTTGTGAACGAAATTACTTTATCTTTGGTTTTTCATTTTTTCATTTCTTTACATTGTGGGAAATATGATAAATTGGCGTTTTATTAGATTTCATAACTCTTTATAGCTTTAATTCATTCAATACTGTAAACATTGGTCAAAAGTCAATTTTTTCTTGTACAATTTCCGAAAAATTTATATCACTTTGTTTTCTACACTTGTTTACACAATTAATTGCAATCTACTGGTTGAACTCGACCAGCTCAAAATTGAAGTTGAAATAGTAAAACATGATGGTTATCGAATTTTCCGAAATGATAACTAAAAGGAAAAAAAGAAATGTAACTATATAAGTTACTGTTACCAAAATGCTAGCTTCCATAGATTATAGTAATTTAGAAAGAATACTCTAAAAACCTATGTATTAAAACCTCTATTCAAACCGCTATCTCTACAAACCTACCTATGTTTCTGTATGAATATCCAGATAAAATTTTAGATAGTTTGATTCCAACAACATATAGACCCCCCAGATGAAGACTAGGCTATCTCAAATTTTGGTCGAAGACTATGTCATATCAAAATTTTTACATGTAATTAAAAACACATGTAAAAATTTGAGATAGCCTAGTCTTCGTTTAGGGTGTCGATATGCATATAGGTTTCTATACAGGAATCAGAAACTGAATCCTACATAGGTCCCTATGTAGAATTCAACGTAGGAACCCATGCCATCTAGGAATCTATTTGGGTACATTTATGGATGATGATTTGGTCAAATCATACCCATATGGGAACCTATATAGATTCCTAGATACTACATCGAAATTACTTTGGGATACATGATTACTTAGGGATTTATTTGTATAGAACCATTTTATCCGAAAATTTATCAGGGTTCATTTATGGATGATAATTTGATCAAATTATATCCATATGGT
>JABFOV010000147.1:0-51898 GCA_022817685.1 Aradophagus sp. ZL-2020 | reverse complement strand
TGTTGTCATTTTGTGATACTAATTGTCATTATAACATTGGTATTCCATTTACAAATCAGAAATAGATCAATGTGTACAATGTTCCATTTAAAATAGACTCTTCTAGTATCGATATTACATATATATATATATATATATATATATATATATATATATATATATATATATATATATATATATATAAAAAGTTTTGCTAACGTTACATATGTATACATGTACATAAAAATTGAACGAATATTTAAAAAATTTCAAGATATCACACACTTACTAACATTTATATTTGTAATGTGTATGTGTTTCATTGTAATTATTAAATGTTAATCAATTTATTGCATAATGATTAATAAAGTTATTGCATAGTCTATACACTACTTAAGTCTACTACTTCCTTAGTATGAAAGTGATCATTAAACACCGTTGTATTACAGCTGTTGGAATCAATTTCTTCTCTATGTTAAACGATAATTTAATCCTGACAATTAAGAACCCTTTGTAACTTTTTCTTAATAAGCAGGTGATATGTGACATAAATTCTGAAGTTGTATTATTTATTTATTTCATCCGTAACAGGCAAACGCCCAATTTACAAAAGATTTTACAAAAGAAAAACAGAAAATATAAAATAAATACAGAGTGAAAAAATTATGTACTATATCTGTCAATGCAATGGGGTATTTGATCAGAAACATTACTCTCTATTCTTTTTTATTAGAGCATATCGTTTCTGCTGAAATACGCCACAAGATAGAGATTGAAAAAATTCAGAGAAGAATATGATTTATAAAAGACAATGCGTATTACACCTGTTCATATAAAAGCATGATAATACGCTAAACAAACAACAGCGACTTTATAAAAAAACAAGTATTTATAAATTAAATTAAATAATTTGAAAAGCATCAATGAATGTATTAATAATAATTACTGGTTCAGTGCATGGAATTGATGCTAACATATGTCAATGTTTCTCTACAAATATAATCATGCGTATTAAAATACATGGTCTAAATGATAGATAATGATACTTTGATAGTAAATAATATATAATTACAATGAATAAGTTTATATGAGAAACAAAAAGATTACTTGTTAACATAAATTTCATTAATTTTTAACTGTTAAGTTACTCACCTGCTGAACATGTTGCTTGCAAAGATAATACAAAACTCTGTTAAGCTTATTTATTTATTCTTCTCGGATAATGGATGGAATGTATGTATTGCCTATTCTCTTATTTATGTAACCAACAAAATACTTAGATGGTATAATATTCACCTCTTTTTTAGACCTTAAAGCACAGTCGTCAAGTGTATCAGCGGCTTCGTATTTGCCTTGTCTTCGATAGAGAGCGCCGAGGTTCTTCAAAGTTGTTGTCACAGTTGGTGAGTCGACCTTTGCTGCTTTATGCCAACCACCATATTCACCATAAGGAGCGTTTTCTTTGTTTCGATGCTTGTTTTCTTCTCTTTCTTCTGCAACCTATAAGTTCATCAATTTAATAAAAACATGTCCAGTCTGAAAAATGATTATTTATTTATTTACGGGATAAACCCTTTTATTACATCAATTTACACTCGAAAGAATATACAATCGCCAACATATAAATTATATTTAAGTGACCATGTAAAAAACATGCATATAAAAATATTATTGATTTAATACTTGAGAAGATAAAAAATCTTTACCTGCCATATAGGTTTGTTATCACCATCAATCGCTCCAAACTCTTTTTCGTGTGCTCTCGTGAGGACCTGTTTATACAAGACTTCGGCGTTCTTATACTTGCCCTGTTTAAGATAACACGAAGCCAGATTGTTCTTAGTTTTGGCGACATTAGGATCATCTGGTCCAAGTTTCTCCTCGTAGATCTCAAGTGCCCGTTGGTAATAACGCTCAACTTCTTCATACTTTCCTTGATTCTGGCAAAGTAAAGCTAAATTGTTGAGCTGTTTGGCTACATCTGGGTGATCTCGTCCAAGGACTTTTTCGCGGATTTCGAGGGCGCGTTTGCACAAAGGTTCCGCGTCCCGGTATTTGCCGCGCTTGCCATACAGGACAGCTAAATTGTTGAGAGTCGCTGCGACTGCTGGGTGATTTTCGCCAAGAGTTTTCTCGCGGATGCAAAGTGCATCATTAAGCAGGTTTGCAGCTTCTTTATATTTATTCTGGTCGCGGTAAACAAGCGCCAAAATATTCAACATAGTTGCTACATCTGGATGGTCGTGACCAGAAGTCTTTTCAAGGTCTTCGAGTGCTTGTTTGCAAAGTGGTACTGCAACTTCATAGCGACCTTGGCTGGCATACTGGATCACCAAATTGTGTAAAGTGCGCAAGCGCGCTGGGATTTCGTAGCCCGCGTTCACTTGTTGTGCAAATTGAGATGATGGCGTTGGTGTTATTGCTACAAGGATGAGAAGAATTTCAGTTGGTTACTAGTTCAAATTCATTTTCGTTAGTTGTGAATGTTATAAGTTTCTTAATTTATAATTCAAAAGCGGTGATTTTTGTTACAAAAATGTTACTAATGATATTTGTAGGTTTAGTATATCAAATGGAAGGTTTTTGTTGATTATGAACTTTTTAAAAAGGATTGTATTTTTAATTATGTGTTGAAGGTATTTTATAATGATATTAAATATACCGAAAAATATGTGAAACACGTTGTTAAATGTAGAGCGAAACATTTTTTTCAGTGTCATTACTTGAAAGTTTTGAAATTCCAAATGCAGCTCTTATCAGCAGTTAGTGTCACGGTTGTAGGAAAACTTAAAACTGTGCACTGTCTTGTATCTTGTTTAGATAACTGTGAATTAAAACTAGAAATAAATTGTATGTAGACGGTAGTGTTAACGTACACTTACTATTTTGTTCATCTACTTCATCGTCAGGAAATAGGTCTACTACAGGATCATGCTTCGATTTATCCTTCGCGTTTTCTTCTTCAGTCGGTGGATTTGGATCATACTGTTTCATACTTTCCATGTAATCAATATGCTTCTTCTCCTCTTCTAGTTGTGCTACCTAAAATTAAAAACAATGTGCATGTAAGTTAACGAAATCCTTTTTTTTAATCATACTTTTATCTTATTTATTAATTGAGAAGAGAAGAACATTGAACTAATCATACTTTCTAAATATTGCAACATTCAGATTGACTTAAATAAAACTTTTGTTAAGCTAATACTCTAAACCTTATCTGTCTTGAAACTTATCAATCTAATGAACATACCGTTTGTTCGCTCGCCTGCAGTTTCTGTTGAGTTCCAGCTAATTCATCCCTAAGCCAAGCATTTTCTTGGCACAGCCTTTTAACTTGTACACGTAATTTCTGTTTCTCAGCTTCGATTTTTTGCAAATGACTTGTCAATTCCATCATCATTTTCGCTTCCTCTAGACCTATAAATATTCAGTTTCATACTTATTTCAATTCTGCATAATTTCTCATAATCGATATTTCTATACAGTATAAAACCAAATTATTACAATTATAAATGCAACAATTTAAATTTTAAATGCTTATACATTTAGAAATAATAATTATAACAAACTTCCACCTAAAATAGTCAATAATTACTAATATGTTTACATCACTTAAATTAATATAGCTATAAAATTTTGGTATTTGAAAGAAAACTAAATTGAATACAATCAAATTGCCTTTGCCATTTTTAATCCACAAGGTTTGTTGAAACAATACAAGTTCCAACGGCGTTTATTTTCCAAGGAGATAAAAATCAACCAAAACGAAGAGAACAAAATTCTTTGTACTGGCAGATAAGAAGTGACTTTCACGTCAGGCCGTACCTAGCTCAATCATTTCAATGTTCTTCGACAGCAAACTCGACTTATCCCGAGCCGCAGGCGCCTCCTGGGACTGCAAGCTTTGCAGCAAACTGCCATGCTCGACCAGAAGAGCCTCCAGGCCTTGCGCGACTGTACGCGCGCCAGCGACGATTTCTTCCTGCGTCATGGCCGTCATTCTGCCAATGTTCTCTATTTTCTTGCTGCAAACAATACAAATAGTGAGATCAAAAACTTGTCTTCTAAAAGTCAACTCCCAATGAACAAATGCAAACAAATGTTACAAACAGTTGCACAACGAATTCAAAATCTACAACTTCAAAAGTCTATTTCTCCTTTATTTCATCCTTTGAATCATGTAAGTTAAATTGTTACATGTAAGTCAATAATCGACTGGTGAAATAAGTGAATAGATATAAAGTTAACAAAATACAAAACTAATTAGTTCGGCTGGAAGTAAGACGCACTTTGATTTGCGACTTAATAATTAAATGCCACGCGTGACCTTTCAATGAACATACGATTCATTGACTGGAAAAGACATTGAAAGACTGTCGAGTAAGACACCAACATGGAAAGTTAAAGGGTGCAGATGAAGAGCGCGATTTCGGGGATGGGGGAGGGAAGGTTTGAGGCACAAAGTGTAGACGGAATTGTGTTTTTAATGAAATTAAATGTGACAGACAACTTACCCCATGACAGGGCCGCGTTAAAACATGGACGAAATCAATAGGTCAATAATGTGGCGCGTGCGCGCGGTGCGGCACAATGTGCACAGCGACGCGCCATGTGCATGGATTCCGGAAGGAAAGAACGAAGAAGATGGATCGATCGGTGACACGCGACTACCCTATCGGGCGATGATTCATCAGTGTTTTCACGTTTTTCTGACGTCACGCCTTTCAACGGCTTGACTTCATACACTTGACACGAACGATTGGTTTGCTCATATAATTTAGAGTGATTTTTATCATGAGTGGAAGTGAAGACACGGCATGTTAGTGTTGAAGTTGAATCTTGAAAAGTGTAGTTTGTTTAATAATTCAGGAAAAATTAAATAATTTATTGTTTTGCAAACAATTAATTGTATAAATTATGATTTTTTGAATGGTTGGTATGTTGGTATATTCAGGGTTCAGGGTTCAGATATTGTATGAATAGGATTATATATTCAGGGATGAAATTCAAGTTTGCGAACAGAAAAATTATAAAGTTTGTGATAATTTATTTGAAAATTTATGGAATTTAATTTGTGTTTGATCCTGAATTAACGTTTTAAATGTGGTAATAAATTAAAGTATTTGGGTGGATGAGACAATGATTCGTTACTTAATTTTAATAATTTATACTGTTATAAATAATTTTTATGCTAATAATAGTTAAGATTTTGGGAAGGGAAAAGAAGTTTTATACAAGAGATTTATTTCTACTTCAAATTTGACACTACTATAGATGGAGCTGCTGCCAAAATGTTTACTCACATTCTATAAGCGTTAAGCGTTTTCGACATCTCCGTTCTACCCATCGGTAAGGTCGTTTTCTTCGCGAATTATTATAAAAAATAGATCAACAGCAGTTTGTTTACAATATAACACGTTCGCCATGTAAGCACATTTTTATTTTTATTAATGTTATCCTGTATTATATTTATTTGCTTATTTTTTATATATTATTTTAGCAATTTATTGTGTTTAATTGGATTAAACTGTGGTAAAAAAGCTAATTGTATATAAAAATATGGTATATCAATTATTCTTAATCTAAAATACACGAACTGTTACCACGTTTCATGCCGCACTGAGACAAATCGGTCGGGTTTCTTAACCCAAGGTGAGGGATGGTCGATTTATGCGCCTGCGCACCGGCTTATATCACTCAAATTACCGAATATCTCCCTTTGACATAAGCCAATTAATTACTAATGAAAATATTTAATTATTTAATCACCTCCTTATATCATTTTCATTCAAATATTTGATAAATATACATTTATGGAATTATTGGTAATAAAACGTAATACAAAATTTGCCACACTCTTATATTTTTATTATCAGAATTTGTTACACTGAATTATTATTAAACTACATTCCATTGATTTATTGATTAAGAAAACTTAATTCTAATCACATATTATTACGTTATAAATAATACATTTTAAACTTCTTTATAGTCGGTAACTTTAATATAGGAAAAACTTTTTCTTTAATTTTTCGAAATGTTAAGTTAAACGTTATTATTTATTAATTTAATATAATTAACAGCTATAGGCAATTTTGATCTAATTTTATTTAAGTTATTCAACCAATCATTATTGTTAATAATCAGTTTAAAAATCAATTGACTTTTAACTTGTTGGATGATGAGCATAACTTGATTGAGATCGATATAATATTAGAAATGGGTGGATGAAACGTGGCAAAAATCAATTGTTGAGAAATCAAGGAAAACGCATATTCAAGCACTTTTACTCTAGAGGTCTTGGTGTAACCATTGACATTCAATTATGACATTGTCGTGACCGTTATGTTCTTGAATGAACGTTTCCTTTATGAGTGGCTTATTCAAAACCTGTTTCTCTCGAGAAGGATTGGACTATTTTTTACAAAACAAAAGTTCCCGACACCTGCATGGCTATTGTTATTGAACTGGATCTCCTTTCTTTTAAAAACTTTGATCACTCCTTTCTGGATGCCAAGTCAAGTGTAATTGCTATTATTATTTAATTTCTTTTCTTTTCTTCATTTACGTTTCGCAATGCAATATTATATTTTTTCAAGAATATAATGATATAATAATAAAGGGTATTAACAACATTATGAATGTTTTTTCGTACATTCGCAGAAAATGCAAGGGTTTTCATCATTTTAGTTAAGTGTTTTAATGATGTACCGCCTTGTGTGAAAATATGGTGCATGAGTCACCAAGAATATTCACTTTAAGTACAAAAGTGGGTTTCATGGCAATGCAAAATATTTATGCTTTCAATTCTTGTACACTTTTATACTTTGCTTAGAAGCAATTTCAAACTTGCTATAAAATTTGAATGTTTTAATGAATTCATTTTTATAGATTAATTTTGAACTTAAACAAAGATAACAAAACTTGAACGATTAATAATACAATTAATAATTAGATATTATTATCTGAAGATTTTATTTACAATAAAAGGACACTGCTTTTGCAGTTATGAAAAAGAAGCATATTTCTAAATTTAGTGTCGTAATCAGTTGTGACCAGTGCTGCAAAGAACTGTTCTTCATTAATGCTAATAAGAAAATGCCTGTTTCACTGCATGTTTGTTAATAGTCCTAACAACAAGAAACAAAAAAGCGCCTGTATTGTATACGTTGCATGTAATATCAAAACAGAAACTGCTTGTTGTAATGACGTTTTCAGTGAAATGTTTGATAAAGCAGACAACAATTTATTGCAAGAAGTATGGCTGAATAAATAAAAAGAAAATATTAATGTTTATTTTAATATGCTTGTTTAATGTTCAAAATTAAAGCTTTTTTAATATTAAACTGTTTAAACGATATTTATAAATTTGATTATTTATTCTAAATGAAGTGTTTTTTTCTTAATATCTATGTAGCAAACACAACTTGTTTTTACATTAAAAGATAACTCAGAGAAATAATTAAAAATAATTTTTTTAAATCTTATATAAACCAAAAAAGCAATTTTATTATAAAAGTCATTGTTCCAGTGTTTTAATGTAAATGAATGAAATGCAACGTAAAAATATTACTTTCTATACATAAATGATAACGAAAACCACGACAATAATGTTAATATAATAGTATTAACAATAACGACAATAATCGTAAACAGTTGATTTAAAACAAGAGACTTTTAATCTTATTAAATAATTGTAAAGGTAATAGACCCTATAGAGGCCAAAAATACAAGACCCAAGATCAAGATCGATAATGAATGAGAGTAGTTGTTTTCTTTAATGGCTATAGATTAGTAGGGTAATGAACATGAGCAAACACTGTTTATTCTTTCTCTAAATCATCCAACATTTCAATCGAAATTCAGACCTCAACCAATCAGCATCGAAATACTTAATTATTTTAAAGGAGCAGCCAGCTTTGGATCCGACAACAAAAAAAAAGTAACAACAACACGGACGAAAGTATGGTCATGGTCAGTGATTTTTCGTCACGCAACACACCTTGGTCGAACGTTGAGAGCAAGTTTCCGGTTTCACCTGTTAACTCAAGGTGTGCCCGGGCGACAAACGTCGCTTCATTTTTCCTTGACAATAACTAACTACTGAAGAATAAAATATGCTTGAGCAAACGTAATAAATCACGAAACAAGCGATTGTTGATGGTTGTTTGAAAAAGATGAGAAATCGGAACTAGGGAGACTTACCTTGAGAATTCGGTTTAAAATCTCATGCCAGTCGCCAAGGAAGGGAGCGCGGGAATCGTTTGCTACTCCGGATCCCGATGATTCTGACGCGACAAAATCGGCGGAATTTGGTTATGTCGGGTTTTTCGAAAGGTCGAAAAATGGCGTGTACGGATGCAGGCGGCGCGAACAAAAAGGATTACATGTTTTCGGACGAAGGGCCGACGCTTTTTCAAGCTGCTGTTTGGCTGCGTGGCCACGGGGGCTGGTGAGATGTGGGGATGGGGGGCACCACGAGATTCTACGGGATTGACGTAAAGTCAACTAAGGCTGTTCAGTGACGGCAGGATAATCCATGCCCTGCTAACGTACGCATGGCGTGCGGACATTCAAGGCGAGGTTGTCATGCGCGTAATGGCGGACTTGAGCTTGGCCAATGACGCGATCACCGCGAAATTTGAATCGCCGCGCGATTCGAAAACCTTTTCACTGCAAACATTTGAAAAGCATCGCCAAATTTGACATTAAGGCATTAAGACATTAACTGATTTATATATATTAAAGTTATTTTTTATAGGGAAAAATAAAATAAAATAATATTTAAGTCTTAACTCAAAATTTATAAAAAATATGTCAGTACATTTTTGCTTACCAATGCTTCGATTTTAATTGAGCTTAGCTGATACGTTCAATCTAAGTCATAGTCATAAAGATCTCTTCGTGTATCTCGTAATTCTATGGGTTTGCTTGTAAAATAAATGTACACATGTATATGCCAATACCTTTAATTTATTATTTATTCATTTAAACTGGTGACTACACAAATAAAATATATCATTGAAAATTAAATAAAATGTAATTTTACTTTATAATGTAAAAGGGAAAAAAACCTTTAGAATTATTTTATTAAAAAAACCTGATATTAAATAAATGCAGGATTAGGATCATGTAATGAATACAACAATTTTCATTGTAACTACAATTCATATTTCATAGGTAAAGCAATAATATTTATATATATATATATGTAATGAGAAACAATTAAAACATCTTTTATATGTAATAATATTAATCACTAATTCTGGAAATTGATTAAATTTGCTTATACGTTGACGGCTTTGATTCAATTGTTTGCGTAACTGTGTAGGGGAAATTCTATAATGATTTTAATATAACACTTTGAGCGATCCACGATTTGTCATGGCGTTGTCTTGACTTTTTTAAATTGCGTCAATATCAAAATCATCATCCTCAGAATCTTCAGCGACTGGTTTCTTCGGTGCTTGCGGCTTTTGTTGTTGTTGCTTTAACGGTTGTTTAGCTCTATCATCGTACTCAATCTGCATTTCAAGAACAGAGTATAATGTTATCAATTATGTTATACGCAAAAGCAAAGTTAATTTTATTCAATATTAAGTGAAAGTGTAAATGATTAAAATTGAATCATCTGATTTCTTGCACTGACCTCTAAATCGTCATCTTCTTCCTCAGAATCTGACTCCTCTTCTTCTGCCTCTTTGAGCCATGTGATAAACGGCGCAGCTTTATCATGAATTTCCTGACACACATCCTTCGCAACGGCTTTTTTATTGACTTTGCTCGCCCAGTCGAATAAAGTTTTTTCTTCCAAAATATCAAAATCATAAAACAACTGCAAGTGAAAAAATCTTGTTAAAACATCAAAGTATTATTTCTTTAAAATAATAAAATTGATTGATTCATTTTTAAAAATTAATACAAATTTAAAATATGATAATACCAACCTTGAGAATGCCAGGGACCTTTGGCATAAGAACATCTTTGTGTTCAGCGATAATTTGCTCGATGCCTCGGAGCAAATACTTTTGTGCCTTAATATCATCGTGAGTAAAACGCAACAGCAACACGCGGTACTTTTTGGCCTGGGCAGCGATACCCTGGTCAAACAACAATTCTGCAAGTACGAGCGGCGCCTTGGTCTTGATGCTAAGACGCTCAGCCTCTGCAACCAGTTCTTTATGATTGTCCAATTGGTTCGCGTCGCGTTTGCTTTTAACTAGCTTGTAAAACATATCCATGCGCTCCTTCTCGGACTTGTCAAGATCATCGCTAAAAGTCATACCTTTCGCCCCATCGGTCAGATCCTATTAAATGATAAAAAGTATAGTCAACTAACAGTCAATTAAATTATTAATAAATTAAACGATGAAAGGCAAACACTATTATAGTATACTATATTTATCTAAATCAGATAAGGAAAGCCTAAAAGAAAATTTAAATTTCAAGCCTTCATTAGATATTGAAGATTTACCTGGAGTCTCGCACGGACGGCTTCTTCCGATACATCAACAGCCCAACTTTCATTAGCGTCTTCGCTTGGTTGCTGATCAATCGGTTTTTCTGGTGGTACTTCCAAAGTGATTTCAGTTTGACTTGTGTCGTTGTTCTCCGGTGAATTGGAGCGATCGCCATTAGTAGTAGCATTGCCAATGGTGTCGCCATTGGTCTTCTTGGAGCGCTTGCCTCGCTTGCCTTCAGTGAGCGAGCTACCCTGAGCCGCTGGATTGAGGGTCGGCGGGTTTTTGAGAATGTACGTATTTAGTTTATGATTGCTCTCAAGCTGGCCATGGTGACCACAAGCTTTGCAGCCCTGTGATATTGTGCCTTTTTTTGCGCTCACCATCAGCTCGGTTTCCGGGTTGTCACAAGCTGGACAAAGAACATATTTTCGGATGAAACCATCGAGCAGGTCCTGTAATTTAGCTGCATCATGCGAACCATTAACAATGAACCGTTCGTTCTTGAAGTCAAATTGTGTTTGGGCACCTAGCTCGCAGCCGAAGTACTTGGTCGGATAGGTGGCAGGTCGGCCGATAGCCTTTGCAACATCAACCATGTTTACAATTACGGTTTTAATTCCATTGCCCTTGCCTTCGACTTTCGCCTGGATCCGCGGCATTTTATAGCGATAAAACGCATCGCTGACATTTCGGTTAACGTTCACGCTTCCCATGTTGGAGTTGTTGGTTTGAAAGACCTTCTTGATTCAGTGTTTTTTACCTGGTCCCCACACGTTCGCACCCAACGTTTCACTCAGAGCCGTTCAAATTCAGCTTGGCAACGTCTCCTTAGAGACTTGGCCAGACTGGTGACTAGCGCTTCCCAATGGCGGCCCGCCACAGCGCGTCCTCTTGTTGCCTGCACAGCGGCAAACGAGACAGCGCCGTACGTGTCGCGACAGCACACTTACAGTTGACGTAGTTGAATGCGATATGGAACACCGCGCCGGATGACAGTCACGTCTCTCGGAACGGCTGCAGTTTTCGATGCCTGTTACTGCCACAGTAAATGAAATGGTTTTAGACATTGATTATTGTGCTCAAAATAGGACACTATTCCAAATGACGTTGCAATCGCTAAGTTTCTATATTATTATAAATATATATAGAAAATTATGTAGATATATTGTTAATATAAGTAGTCCATCTACCACAACATCATTTGAATTAAATTATCACATCAGTATTACATTTAAAGTTATTTCATTCATAGAGATCACATAAAAGCATTATAATTTATAAGACTAATCTTATATAGGTTTGAAAGTGGTTATTAAGAACCATCAATACAAGTGTTTGCAAATTTATTAGTCACCTGGTGAATTTAGAGGTCCTGTGTTTTGGCAGGACCAGGTGATTTAAAAGTCGTTGGGTGGTATCCTGGAGCGGATTTTGCCTCGGTCTGTTGGGCAGAGGGAAATTGTGTTCAATGATCATACACGCAGCTGGTCCGTTGCTTGTTCTTGTGAGAAAATCAGTTGATAATCGCGGCAATGTCGTGTCCCGACTGATCAATCGTGACCGATAATCCTTCTGAGTGGAAGTGATGATGCTGCCGTTTCTATGACACCTGCGAATAATACTGCCACCACCGTCTTCCCTTGACTCCGATCCTTTCCCTCTGGGTGATATCCTGAATGTTCCTGCAAAAGACAATTGTATTTAGAAACTAGTGGTTACTCAAACGTCGAAAAGATATTTTTTTTTATTAATTTTTAATATTGTAAGATAACTTGTTCTAGTCTTTTTATCATATAAAATTTGTAAGTTTTAATAGTCGTATAGTTAACGGCTTTTTTGTTGGCTTTGAATAAAACTGAATGGCTGCTGGTGCTTTTTTCATAATTATTTGGTTATTTATTTTGTTTATTCTTCGACTGCTGTGACTTGTCAATTTTGGTTTAACCTGTTAAATGTCTATTGATTGAAGTGAAACAAATGAACATCAAATTTTTATTTCATTTATAAATTAGTTATTATTATTAATACGTATGTATTGTTAACAAAAATTTTGTATAAATAATGTAAAGTGTAATTACATTTCTCTAATACAACAGAATAATTTTTTTTACAGAAACATATTTTTTTATATAATTGTATATTTCATTTTTTTCTTGATAATATGCTTTACTATTGTTTATTGAATTATAAAAGAAACTACGATTTTTTTATTAAAATGCTGAGTAAAGACACAAGATTTAAATTATCAAAGACTTCTTAAGAAGTCAATATGTATATATACCATCTTTATAGTTTATTTATCCAGGACTTACGTAATTCAAATTATATATATATATATATATATATATAAATGCATTATAATTGCAAATGTAAAAAACATACTATCTTTTAACAAATTTTTAATACTTAAATTTCTTTGTTTAATATACAGACAGAACTTCAATCACAAATATAAATTTATAATTTGATAAATGTATTATTAATATTTATAAGTAGTACCGATAAATAAGAACAAAAGAAAAAAGAAATTATACGCAAAAATCGTGAAAGTTAACAAGTTAATTAATCAATAATAACAATTTTTCACTTGCAACAGAATTTAATATTACTGTTCTTGCCTTTTTGCAATCATTCATTTTTTTTTTTTTTTATCTTTTCTTTAATAACGTTTATTACTCAAAACTATCCCAATTATATCATTCGTCATTTCATCATCATCATCATCAATTGAGTATCCTCAAAATGTCTAAAACTGCAAAAACAGACGTACAGGAAACGTTTTCAGGCAAAACGTTATTATAAAGTAAATAAATGAAATGCTTTAAAATAAAAAAATGTCCAAGCAGAAATGTTTAACATGTTTTGCAAATAAATTATTCATTGTTATCTTTTGATTTCTAATATGCGTATCCTTAAAAATCACTATACGTTACCGAATCGTCATATTTCCTTACTTTTATGTTCATTATACATTATTAATGCATATCAAATATATTTTCTTCTTAGTTTTGCACTTTACATCAACGTTTTCTAAACACCTGTTTCTGTCATACCCTCCGAATCCCCTCAACTGCGAAACACTTGTTAAGCAAAACTCTTATCCGAATGCAGATCTTCAACAACAGTCCACCTACAACGTATTCAAATATGCATCCATACCTTCACTAAGAATCATTGTACAAGATTGCCACACATAATTTAAGTGCTCCGGATGTATTAAAAACGTATGATCCTAAATTCACTTGTCATAATCCTCCACAACAATAACTCCCCCCCCCCCCTCCTTTCTACCAACGTAATTGAACGGCTGCATTATGCAGACTCCATATGCATCCAGACCCAAAGTTCAAGCTGCCACTATTTTATACCTGCTTACATTTGTTAGCAGGAATTTTTACCTGCTCTATACAGACGCATATGTCGTGCTTTGTCGCGGGTGGCTACAACTGGCCCGATGCTGAAGAACGTGTAAACGAAATCGGTCGTGCGAGGACGAACGTGTGCTGCTTTGACCGTTTATTTCGAGGGTCGCGTTGTACGCAGACTAAGTTCGCAACTGACGATGTCGGTTGTAGTCGGAACCTAGATCGAAGCGACTATGCGCAGGCCTCGCCAAGACGCCGTACAATTTATTGATCCACGGGAATACGCCAACTCTCCTGCCGATCGCGAGAGTCCTCCTCGCACAAGGTCGTCAGGACTCAGATTTGGATCAGGATCAAATGTATAATTTTGGTAATGTTTTTTGATCTGTTTAGACGCATTATTCTGAGATGCATAGATAAAATGGTAATTGACATTGGACCAGAAACGTATTTCAATGTTAATCAAAGGATATTGTGTCTTGTAGTATTAGGACGTGTCTTTGGGGTTTCAGTCGGTTAGAATTCGGGAAAGGCTTTCTAGTTCACTGGTCTGTTTAGACACATTGTTCTATGGTGTATATATAACAAATGAAACTGGACTGGAAATGTATTTCATTGTTAATCAAAGGATATTCGGACTTGCAGTATTCGGAAATGTCCTTGGGGTTTTAATCAGTTAGAACGTCAGAAAGGTTTTTTAGCTAATTATTTCATTGTTTTGTTTAGATACTTTGTTCCAAAGTGTACAGACGGTAATTGAAATTGCACTAGAAATTTATTCACTCGATGAGAAAGAAGTAAATCTATTTTGAAGAGTTATATAGATGAATTAGTATCCAGCAAAATGTTTGCATTTGAACAAAAGTATTTTGAAACGGCAATCCTTTGAAAATCTTTTCATCCAGAATTAATGTTGACGGATTTTGCTACCTTATTGTGTACTTATAATGCAGATTCGAAATTGATTTTACGCCCACCAGGAGGGCGTACTTTGGCGTCAAGAATTTGAAATAGAGTAAACAACAGTTCCCTAGGGTGAAGTAATTGAAAGTTACCAAGCACAAAGATGTTTTCTTTTGTCTGACTGCGTCTAATGGAAATTGAATGTTCCTTGCTTCGATTACAGGCTAATGGCTTGTAACGAGCTAAAGGTTTGATTGGTAGAACAACAGATCATTGATTATTTAATAAGTTTCTTTAATATATTCAACTCTTCTAAGTTTCGTATATCCATAATATATATTTTTTAATAAATAAATTAATAACTAAAAATATAAGTTAAATTCAAAGTACCATAGCTGGAAAATATCTTAAAAATTCTTATGTAAATGAATTTTATTAGTGGATATTCCATCATAAAAGATACAACATAAATATCCCAAAGCTATATTTTATACACTTCACATACCAATGTCTAAAGATAATCGCATTCGTCGTCAGATTCTTGAGACTCTACTAATTAAAACTCTAAAACTAAAGAAGTGACAAAAATCAGTGGCTATAATTAATTCAAACTTCTCAACTCAAGCTTTCAACATCTATTTGAAAGCAAAGAATTATATCAAATAGAGTAAAAAAAATTACTCATTTTGAAACGTTAGCGTTTTAATAGAGTACAATCAATGTTTTTCATCGTAAATTAAACATTACTTTCTGTAAGTAAGTGTGCTCGTATTAATTAATTTAAATTTGAGCAAATTCATTACTTTGGAGCCAACCGAATTGTAATCTTCTTAAGGCAGAGATAGACAAACAGATTATCAGCCGCGTTCAAAGGAATTTACAGAGAATTATCTCCTAAAGAGAAAATCGATGATTAATAGTGTGCCCTGAATTGATTTGACGGCATTAAACGACGAAATTGGCTCAGTCTCTAAGCATAATAGAATTGAGTTTGCTCGATGAGCCTTGTATAAATATTATACAATGCAAGTTGACCGACGTTGACGTACAAATCTGCTTAACAAAACCGAATATCCTTTTACGATAAGCTACCTCTAATTAAATCGCCAGACACATTTTCCGAGCCCCTCGCTAGATTGGTATTCCCGACGCATCATTACGATTTTCATTTGATAACATATTGTAGCAGATACTATGTATTTTAGATGTGACGATTTGACTCATTTCATCTTTTATTAGCTTCTTCTGAAGTAGTATCTAATACATTTTTTGCATGTTGCATATTTCTATATTATTCATTCATACACCACTCGAATTTCCTATGTGAGCACAACGAAAAATGTAATGTTTCTACAACTTTTAAAGTTGTATTTTTATTTCAAAACGTTTAATTTTTAAAACGAGTTTAAATAATAAATCATTTTACAACTACGTTTTAAATTTTTTATTTATTTATTTATTTTTGTTTATTTAAAAAACATTTCTAATTTCCAAAATTTCATTTACTAAACGGATCTATTGATATGATTTAGAAAGTAATTTTTTTTTTATATATATACTTTTATTTCAATTACCAAAGTCACACGTGAATTCAAATTTACGACATTCAGTCACAGTGAAATTTATTTACTTTCTCTTTTTAAATACCAGCCACTGATTAGCAAGATATGCAGAATTGTGCACAAGAGCCAGTTTAGATGTTGGATTTGCATCAGCGATAAGAAAGTAAAAAAGTCGTGAAATCTTATCAGTTGACCACTTGTGAAAGGAAATATCTATTTGCACTGTACAATGATCAAAATTACATTCAATAACAGAATTTAATCAGTCTTGTATTACAATGAATTAAAGCGTGACTTCATTAATTTACGTATTTAATTGACACGAACGTAAAGCGTCAAAGTGCGAAATTGAGAAACATATATTTATTACTAATATTTGTAACAAAATAGTTTTATCAATACTACTTACAATGATAATTCAATAATTTGTTTTTTATTATCAATAAAGTTGGTAAAAAAATGTATTTCAAACGAATAGCTTTGTAAAGGAAATTTACAAAAAAAAAAAAAAATAATAATAATAATACAATTATTTTGAACGATACTTTTTTTAAAACATTCCATTTCATTTATTTAATCGAATTTTCTTTCACTTTACATAACAACTACTAACAGTTGCTTAACCAATAGCTTCTCCATGAGTGCGAGTGAGTCATTCTTCACTTTTAGTTGCGCTATCAAGTACAAACAAATGTTTTGAAACATATGGTAGATTTCGGTAACACCCATTATTGGCTCATTTCTTCTATAAATTGTTGCTTTAAAAAGTAACACGATCGCTGGATAGACGATTTCATTAATGTCACACGTTTGCGTTCTGCGTCATAATGAGTTTCAAATTTGAACAAGCAATCGTGCTTAGCATATCATTGCTATCATTTATGCTTTGTGATATTAAGTTTTATCGCTCGATTGTAAGGCAAGAGCAATATTTACATTTAATAATCCTGGTCAGTTCCATTCGTTTCCCAATGACATTTCGTTCTTGGTATTTATTGCTATTGCTCGCGTTAAGTTAAATTTACTAATTTCCAATTCCAAAGGAACAGGTTTCAAAGTTCAAATTTCAATGCAATTTTGAAACAGCTCCGACAGATCTTGAACGCTTTTCTATTGCATAAAAACGTTTCATTGAATATTTTGAAAACGTTGCCAATACGTTTCAAATGTAAAATATTACTCATTATCAAAAAAAGTGTTTTTATTATTTCCATCATTGTCAATGTGATATTAAAATTACTTACAAATGATCATTGTAAATTATTAGAATACTTTTTCTACTTATATCAAAGAAGATAATCGGCTGAATGAAAATTAAACTTGTTCAAAGTTTGAAGCATGTAAAAAAAGATAGCATCGAATAAAAATATTTTCAACGTGGAAACTATTTTTGACTAGTAATTAAGGTACATTATCGTATACCAATTTTAAGTATCGAACAAGTAGAGAAGAAGATAATTTAATAACGTATCAATTTTGTTTATGATGTAATTAATAAAAAATTGTTTCAATCATTTATAAACAATATTTTGACGAGTTGTTTTTGAAGCTACATTAGAAAATAAAATCTCACAGTGAAATAAAATGCGAGTTACAGATGCTGCAACGTTAAAATTTCTATAAATTAAAGAGTAAAAAAAGTACTCCAATTTCGCAATGAAAAATATTGACCGACGCTTATTATCTCACTAATGTGTTTCAGAATAAATGTACTGAGGTAATTAGCAACGTGCTGTGAATTTGCGGAAACTAATACTTCAGTTATTATAATAATAGTGTGAATATTATAAGTGTGAATATTTAATATTAGTGTGAATAATAATTATTACTATCGATTGTATTATTGTTATTATTGATATTTATTATCATCAAAATTTAAAATAGAATTTCAGTAAATTAAAAAAATTATATAAAGAAACGAAAACTAAATAGCAAAAATACATTGAATAAATTAAGAAAGGGTATATTGAAATAAAAAAATAAATGCAAAGAAAATTTGGGACGTTATCTTGATGGAAAAATTTGTATCAGGTGTGAAACAGTTCAAGAAGCATATTTTTGGATTGTACGTCTTAAGCATACTGAAACTGGATATATCTCATAGCTACTTTTATTGCAGATGTATTTATTTCACATACGACTGTTAATTAAGTACAAATAGACAACCCGAAGATAGGATCCTTGAAATCTTACGTATACAATTTTTGAATAAGCGTAAGTTTTTTACGTCATTGTTTATTTCAGTATTGTACGAAATGGTTAAAAAATTGTAATTTGATTAGAAATTACAAATTTTGTAATTTTGATAAATAATATAAGAAGTTAATGAAAGATAATGGAATTATTAAGGAATTTCATGTTTAAGTACTTAACTTCTTTTAAGATGATTAAATTAAAGTATCTGTAATTGATTTGTAATAGAATAAGTCGAAATGACGATGACAAAATAGTAGATATTATCGATACAATTCGTTTTTTTTATGTATATTTCAAATAAAAAATACAATTCAAAAATATTAATAAAATAATGAAAAAAAGCTTGAAATACCATTGTTTCTTTGACACTTTATTTCTAAAAAAAAAAAAATTTCCAAATTGAATAATTTTCCTTTATTCATTTTAAAAAAATAAGAACGAAAACCAAAAAAATGCTGCGAATCAACAGAAAATAAGGAAAACTGACGAGAAAAAGAGCAAGATTATAAAAGCGTCCAGAAAAACGAATCTCGATAACAATGACTATAAAAAATAAGTATTTCCCCCTTCGAAAAAAGATATATAAAAAAAAGGCTTGATAAAAAAAAAAGTGAAATGATAGCAAAAGGAGCAAAAGTAAACGAGACTGCTCGGCGGCGTGGCTTTTAAAAATAACCTCTAAAAACGTGGCCGTAAAAGCAGCCTCGACTGGCATGGCGCGACGGCGCGCCAGAAGGTTCTCGCGCGTTTCGCTTGCATTCAAAATGGCTGTCCGCGGGGCCTAAATTTAGTGGGAGCCGAGGGATCGGCGAGGAGCCGCCGAGCCCTCGGCTGGTTGCCACTCACCTCGGCGTCGCAAAAAAGTCATATAAAATGGTAACGCCCTGCTGGACGGCCGCCTCCGAGCGTGAAAAAATTGCTGCTCCTTGGCGTGGCACACGCAGACAGCTGGGCCGCGGCTCCCCGAGTCGTTCGATATCGCGTGTCGTGGATCCGTAGATCGATATTGCGCGACGGTGCTCCAAGCGCTGTCGAGGTCTTAGCGAGCTCGACGTCGTTTCAACCAGCAAATTTGGATACGCAGAGCGAAATGGCACTGTGCCGAATCGTACGGTCGCGTAGCTGCCGTGCGAATGTCTGCCAGTCTGCCCTCACGAGCGCACTTTCCTCATTATTCCGGCTTCTTGCTATTTAGAAATCGGAACAGCGCTCTGAAGTTGCGCGCGTTCGAGCACCAAGCCAGCGCGCGACCTTTTGCACTGTAGATTTTAAATGAATGAACAAGATTACAATTTAATAATCATCGTTATGAGTGTGTCATATTATTCTATATCTGATATTTTTAGGCCGTTATCATGTTCATAGAACATTTTTATTACTGGTTAAAGTAAAATGGTAGAAGATAAAGGTTGATTGTAAATATTGTGGACAATCGTGGATATTTATTACGAAAATTTTTTCATTAAACAAATAATACAAGAAACTTCTATACTTTTACTAATTTACTTTAATTTACAGGAATTTCATGATTTTATTAAAATCACTTTGTAGGTTTATATGCAAGTATATTAAAGAATAGCGATGATATTGTATTATGTTAATTTATTCTAATGATTTTTTGAAAAAATGATACAATTTTTCTAAAAGTTTTCTTAGGAATCGCAGAATTCTGAGTAATTTTATAAATGTATTCAAATGATGGCTGGAACCGATTAACACTTGTGCATTCTTAGAGTAGAATGACAATCAGAAATTAAAAAGAGTCATTTAATCTTAATTTTATTAATCTTTTAAATTACATTAAATAATTCATTAAAATATTCCAGTACCAAAAGTTTTTGAGTCCACGCAATTCTCAAAATTTTCAAGTATCGAACAACGATCACCTTCAGCTGAAAAGTATAGTGATTTAATAAGTTATGTTTCTCTTACAGTTAATAAAAAATAAAAGAAAAAGAAAATAACGTTCGTTTACAATTATACTTTATATTTACCTCTCTCTGCACAATCCATACAAATTTCTAATAACATGTCCTTTAATTTCCATAAAAGATCTTCCATTGCCTTCACGTCAATAACGTCCTCTGATGTGATCTATTAAATATTAAATCATATTAAAAAATTAAAAAATTAAAAAATTAAACTTATTCAAACAAATAAAATTGTAGCTGTGATAAACTGTAACGAGAAACGGGAGGGTGAAAACATACTTAAATTGGGTGGCACAGTTCATGAACAGCCCTTCAATTTAACTTACCACACCTAGCGTGTCTAACATACACGTTTGCAAACAACCTAATTTGGTCCACTTTTGAGCTTTAGCATAATCCATAACTTGACCTTAAAAACAAATTGAAAAATGAATTGAATGAATGAATTGAAAAATGAATTGACATTTACTTGCATTTAATTGAATCCCTCAGTAACTTACTGTTCGTCAGGTTTTCCGTTTCCAAGCACATATTATATATTTTTTTTATATCTTGTAAGTTCGGTCCTGCAGATACCTGTATTTTGAATAATTTTTTATAAAATTAAATCTTAAGTTGATTAGAAGAAAATATGTTAAATATGTTAATATGTATGTGTGTGTCTCAAAATAAAATATTATTTGAAATTTAACAATTACTTACCGTTCCGATAAAGACGCACAAAAGTGTCACTATTAATACTTTCATTTTAAACTAGAAAATGTTGACTTTTTCAAAATGTTAAGAAACATAAGACAAATAACAAATATAAAACTGAAGAAAAAATATGTACACTTATATTTTACGTAGCATATTATTAAACATTCAGTCAAACTTAATAAATAGTTTTGGGAGGAAGTGATGTATTATGGTATGATGTGATGAATATTGCAATAAATATTAAATTTTGTTTGCTTTTTGAATTTTTTTTTGTTTATTACAAAGAGCCAGGAGGATTTATAGAAAATTTTCTCATCATAAAAGGACATAAATAATGCAATTAGGGTTCCATAATTTAATATTGAGTTAAATGGTAAGCGCGATCATTGTATTAAAACATTACGTTCTTTAATTACATTTTGTAATTACTTCCGGTTACAATCTCTGGGTTATTACATTAATTATTAGTGACGATGGATCTTATATAAACATTTAAAATATGTTCTTTGATACTTGCAGTCAAAAGCGTTTGAACTTCTACATTAATATAGTGAAATTGTTCAATTGACAAAATGAAAATTGATCTTGTATTTTTATGTGTCTTTTTGGTTGGGGTAAGTCAAGGAATAATTGTATTTCGCCATTGTTCTTATGACCTAATCAGGAATCATGTTTCAAAAATTGGCAAAAATGTCTATAAAATACATTTTCAAGTATTTTTTTATACTGCAGAAAAAAAATTATATTCAAACATTTTGTAAACATGTTTTTGAAATTTTGTTGTAATATTATTTATCTATTATAAAGAATACAATTTTTTTTATCTTTTTTTCTTTTTGAAGAGCCATAGTAACTTAAAAATAATTCAATTTTCTTTCTAATAAATTGCAGTTTTACATGCCAATAAATGCTGATGGCGATATGACAAATGAAGTATTACAACAATGCATGACAGAAGAAAATATAAATGAAGGTAAATGGAAAGTACATTATCTAAATAAAATAAATAAAAACAGTAAATAATAAATAATAAAATAAATGTTTCCAGATCAGATACAAAAAGCAATTAAGGCTGGAAAATATCATACTCTTAATTGCCTTCAATCTTGTATGTTGACCTATTACACAATTGTAAGTAAAGAAAGCATATGTCATGAAAATAATAGTGATATAATTTTATCAAATCATACATAAACCTAATAATGTTACTGTTTATCCAGATGAAAGATGGCCGATTTGATTTGAAAGTTTTACATACCTTTTTAAAAATTCATATTGATATTATTATTAAAACTATTATCGGTTGCTCCGAAGAAGGTAATGAAACGTTTTTATATTTTGTTGCATTCAAAATAATAATAATAATAATAATAATAATAATAATAATAATAATCATAATTTAAAACCTACTTTGAAAGAGTCTAATATAACTGAATAATATGATAAAAATACAATTGAATAGAGAACTTTCTCACATTAGGTCTTAATTGAATTTAATTCGTTATAATCGAGTTTATCAACACTTCAATCAGTTTCACAAGGTTTTTTCTTTTTTTGATTGATTGATAATCATGTTTAAAATATTATGAATTTCAGTATCTCAACAGAAGAATGTGGACTGCGACATACCTCTGAGACTTCAGGATTGTATAATGAGAGAAATGTCAGTGACAACCGTTGTATGGTAATTTTATCGATGATAAGGCATTAAACGATATTAAATAATTGCATTGTATGTATGATCAAAATTACAGGACATTAATTTTCAGATTTGTATCTTCAATGTTAACTTTTTAAGTAATATTATGTTAATATTCCTTGGAAAATAAATGAAATTTAGATATTATGATATATTAAAAAAGATTTTGTTATTCGTTCAATTATTGTGTGCAAGAGTTTTTTGTAATTTTTAAGTGCACAAATGAATTCAATAAATATTTTCATTAATTTTCAGTTTGTGTTTTAATTTTACAGTTTCATTTTAATTTTTCAAAGTGAGTTGAAAAGATTTTGAGATTGTTTATTCCAAAAATTAAAATTAAGGAATTTTATTGAAAAAATAAATTGTTAAAATTTACAGCATCTATTTTTCTAAAGTGGGTGTACAAAACTACATTGAATTACTTGACTTGAGAAGAATATTAGTGAAAATAGTACATTGTTTATTTGTTTAATAAGTTCCTTAATATTATTCAAATAACCAAGTGATGTTACCTCAAATTTTGGATAACTGGTAATGTCTTATATAAACAGAAATAAATATGTAATAATTGTTTTTAAACATTTTATGAAATAAGTGAAAACAATTAAATAATTATTAATTTAAAATCATATCAAACCTTATTTATTTTAACTTCTACAGTCCAGGAGGAATCATTCTCATTAGCGTTTACATTTCTGAAACCAAAATACAAAAGTAGAATAAAAATCCTGGAATCTTCTTTTGTTTTTTCCCACTTGATTAACAAGATACCTACCATCGGTGCACTTTCCTATTACAACCTGCTTTATCTACAGAGCGAAAATTTATCTCAGTTAATGATGGAATCCAACGTCTTGTGTAATTGCGTAATATGAAAATTTGAACAACACCGCCCGTCTGACAGGATAACACGAAGAAAATACGTCATAACAGCGACCGTGTGGCTGCCGAAGAGCTCCCTCAGTTGGCCTGTACGAGTGAAACAATCAAGACGTAACGTGCGATTGTTAATATCAAAATTATTGCAATCGATAACAACAGCGACAGCTCCGTTTCAACGTTTTGAAGGTCACCGGGAGGTCGTCATTTCAGTCTGCTAGCAGCTTTCGTGGCGGATCGTGGCATAGTGAGGTGAGGACAAATTTTTTTAATAAAATTTCGAATTTTGCCATTTTTTTTTTTAATAAAAAAGAAAAAAAGTATCGGTCGAAATAAACATACGTCGACGATAATTTGATCAAATTTCGACAGTGAAGCTTTCATGCGAAATCGTGATGTTTGCCTTGCGCGCCGGACGTGTCAAGTTCCGGCGAAATAGCGCAATAATAAGGTCATTACATGCGTCAATTTTGTCCGTTTTTTACACAGTGCTTTAGTTTAAATTTTTGCTTTGTTTTTAACGTTACTGCTTCGCAGAGGTAACCGTGACCTTCACAAGGTCACAGTGTCAGATCTAGAATCGTGCTAGATACCGGTACTTGCGATGAAATTTTCATTCACTGTTTTAAGACGATTTATGTAACAATTGGTTGTTTTTTGTTTGCAGATATTTGACCTCGAATCAACAACTGATCAACATGTCTATCCAAAGCATCAAAGCTCGTCAAATTTTCGATTCACGTGGCAACCCAACCGTTGAGGTATTATTAATAATTGCATAAAAAGTGTAAACAAATGAAACAATTTTTTTAACGGATTTTGATTAATTAGTGATATGTAGAATTAAAATATTTTTTTGATTCACGAGATGCGATTAAATTGGAGTTTAATGTAAAATTAAAGACATAACCTTAATTCTAATATATTTTCTTTGTTAAAGAGTTTCTCAGAAATTGAGATTTAAATGATAACAGTTAATGGTTTAATGATGAAAATATGTTACAGAAAATATGCAAAATTGAAAATATTTGACTAATTTATATGAACAGACAAAATAATTTTTTATTAAATTTTTTAATTTAAAGCTTTAAGAATAATTGTTTTCATGACTGATTTTTGATAAGAATATTGAAAATGTTCTTGGTAGAAATTTCTAAATGCATTACATACCATTTTGACTGATTTTCTTTTGTCTATTTTTAACTGTCTGTTGGTAACACTATATGTCCTTGCTCTATACTACGTATAATAATTTTCTAAAATAAAACTTTATATGCAATTATTTAGGAATAAATAATTACAATAATTTAACATTTATCTTTGTTTTTCTTTTTTTTTCTTTTACATGATTTATATGATGTAATCAGCATTAATAAAAAATAAATAAAGAACGAAGTCAAGTATTTCATTGGTATGATTGAGTGAAAATGAAATATGATTTTATAACAATGTTTCCTCTATTCATTGTTATAAAATAATGTAATTTCTTTATTTTGATTTGACCCCTTTGATTATTTCTAGGTTGACTTAGTCTCAGAAAATGAATTGTTTAGAGCAGCAGTACCATCCGGTGCATCCACGGGTGTGCATGAAGCTCTTGAACTTCGTGATAATGATAAATCGAAATACCATGGCAAATCAGTTTTCAAAGCCATAGAAAATGTTAACAGCATTATTGCTCCAGAGCTTTTGAAGGTATGATAAACAATTGTTATACATGAAACAACAGCAAAAAACGTAATTCTTTTAGTAAAATGATTATTTGCTCTTTTTGGAAATAACGTTTTATGATTGTAGTCTGGATTAAAAGTCACTCAACAAACAGAGATTGATGAGCTGCTTCTTAAAATTGATGGTACTCCTAATAAAGCTAAACTAGGAGCCAATGCAATTTTAGGCGTTTCATTAGCTGTGTGCAAAGCTGGTGCAGCTAAGAAAGGAATTCCTTTGTACAAGTATGTACTTAAACTTTTTTTTAATTAAATGTTTTTACAACAGTGATGCTATATATATGTATAAAATTTTGCTTTTGCTAATACATATCTTTTTGTATAAAAGTTGTTTTTATTAAAAGAAGACATTTATTTGACATTGCACTATTTTACAGATACATCGCCGAGTTGGCTGGAAACACAAATATCATTCTTCCAACCCCAGCGTTCAATGTTATTAACGGTGGCTCCCACGCAGGCAACAAACTTGCCATGCAAGAATTCATGATCTTGCCAACTGGTGCTGCTAACTTCACTGAAGCTATGAGAATTGGTACAGAAGTGTACCATCATTTGAAAGCTGGAATCAAGAAGAAGTTCGGTCTTGATGCTACTGCAGTAGGTGATGAAGGTGGCTTTGCTCCGAACATTTTGGAAAACAAAGAAGCCTTAATTCTTATTATCGATGCTATTAAGGTAACAATGACTTTGTAAGAAAAACCATGGCAACTTCTCAATTATTCTTTAAATTGAATAAGACTGTTGTTTTGGTGTTGAATATAGTTTATGATTATCAAAGCTTTACATCAATGGTCAAATTTTTAAATTCTTGTATGAATTTTCTTTATTTTTTCAGGCTGCCGGTTATGAAGGCAAAGTTAAAATTGGTATGGATGTTGCAGCATCTGAATTCTTTAAAAATGGAAAGTATGATCTGGACTTCAAAAATGAAAAGTCAGATCCAAATACCTATCTTACACCTGAAGCTTTAAAAAATCTTTATTTGGATTTCGTCAAAGAATTCCCAATTGTGTCCATTGAAGATCCATTTGATCAAGATGACTGGGATTCGTGGACCTCCATGACTGCAGCCACACCTATTCAAATTGTTGGAGACGATCTTACTGTTACCAACCCAGAAAGGTATAAAAATCATAAATTTCAGATCCAATAAATTATTAAATGGATTAAAGTTGATAAATGAATTTAATTCTACTTTATTTTTTTATGTTGATCAGCTGCAAGCTTCATTATCATATAATATTTCAATAAATCAGCTGCAACGTTAGTGATTATATAAAATACTAGAAACTGTAAAATTAATATATTATTTTTAAAAGAAATGTAATTTTACTTTGTTCAAAATATTTGGTTGGCCATCATTATTGTCTCAAAATCATTCCGTTTATTATTCACATATTGCACAGTCTTTCAATGTAACATACCTACATTAATACAAATATATTTTTTTACAGAATTAAAGTAGCGATAGAAAAAAAAGCATGTAACTGTTTATTGTTGAAAGTGAATCAAATCGGTAGTGTCACTGAGTCGATTAATGCTCATAAACTGGCCAAGAGCAATGGATGGGGTACTATGGTATCTCACCGATCAGGTGAGACTGAAGATACTTTCATTGCTGATCTCGTTGTCGGTTTATCAACTGGTCAGATCAAGACTGGCGCCCCTTGTCGTTCAGAGCGTTTGGCAAAGTACAATCAGATTCTCCGAATCGAAGAAGAACTTGGCGCAGCTGCTAAATATGCTGGAGAAAAGTTCCGCAATCCTCATGCTTAAAAAAGTGTCGCGTCAACGGACTAAATAAATGCGCTTATTTAGTCAATATTTCGTCTTTAAAAGATGTTCAGAAAAAATTAAAAATAAAAAAAATAATAAAAATATTTCTTATAGGATAATCGAAGAATTGATGTCTTGATTTATAGTTTTTCTTAAGTATGAATTATGATAATTTCAAATACAATACGATTATATTGTACATATTTCGCAAGAAATATGATGAAGGTACAATACTCCAATGGCTTATTCGAAACAATAGTATTTCGTTGTAAAATCATTAAAGGATCAACGAAATGCTTGTACACAATGTTAAAATTAATAGAGTTGTAATGTTACATAAAAATAAATATTGATATAAGTAAATAATTGAGACAAATATACAGTGCTTCTTTATTGTATTCCTCGTTATAAGTGAAGTTCAGTAGCTAGATATTAAGAATTGTTTTAAAAATTGAACCCTTTTTTATAATAATTAATGTATAATTATAATTACTTGTATAATGTATCAAATTCGTACATCCTGAAGTTTAGTAAAAAGAAAGCAATACGAATTTGAAAACATTATCATTCAAATAAATTATTTGAAAGAAGTTGTGTTACAGTATATAATGAATAACATTTGATGCTTTTAAGAAACATTACATGAAGATTAAAAGTTTTATTGAATAAAAATAATGCAATTAAAAACAAAAGTTATCAACAATTTATTTATAAGTACAGTTGTAAAACAAGTTCACATGTCTGCTTATCAAATAAGTGTACATTATTAGATGAATTGTCCGTCCTATAATAATTGCAATTATTCACAGTATGAATTTGAGCAGTAATGAACGTGCATGATGGATGTACAAACAAATGACGATAACAAATTTACTAAAAAATCATAATCTCATTGTCTTAATCCTAATATTTCCAAATAATAATCTATGTGTATGTATGTATATACTTTTTTTAATACAAGATTTTAATTTTTTGATTAATAAATTGTTATATCTTCCGAGAGGATAAATATTTTGGAATCACAGTTTTGGAGGTCATTACGACAATAAAACTTATCACTGTTCTAATGTCACAGTATTTCAATTGCAAGTTTCTTTTTAAGTGCATAAAAAGAATAAAAATACATGAAGTACTAGAGAAAATGTTTGTAGTGCAATATATTCTTCACTACTTTATTTTATTTTTATTTTATATATATATACATATTAATAAATGGAACAGATTTTATCGTTGCATTAATAAACCTAAAATTAATAACCTGTTGCACAAAAGCGTGCATTAAAAATTAAAATCTCGCGAACAACTCAAAGTTAAACAGAGTTGTAATTTTTTTTTACTAGTACAACTTATATATAAATAAAATTATCTAGTAAATTTATATATCAATTATCATTGTATGAAAACGTAGAAAAAAATATTGTCATGGAAATAAAACGACGTTATGATGTGGATTTAACAAGTACTAATAAATATGTATTTACAGACGCAATGTTTTAATCTTTTACTTTTATGCAGGGTGTTTCTCCTTTTTCCTCGTAATCCACAACAGATTATCTTGCTGAAATCAGACAAATGTAAAATTAATATTTGAAAAATGCTAAAGGTTATTTATAATTTAATAAATCCAGGGTTTGGATTATTAATTAACTAGTAAATTAATTAATAAGTCATATAATTACTCTACTAATTAAATGATAATTAACTAATAATACATGGTAAATTATTAACACCAAAATCATGATTTTCAATCCTTTGAACGATAAACTGATTTTTAGATATGTCTTACCTTAAAGTAATTCTCAATTTCATCGAGCGTGTGGTCCTTTGTTTCAGGGAGGAGCAAATAAATGAAGATGATGAGCAGAAGTGCGGAGATACCAAACATCATGAATACCCCGACCATACCGATACTTTCATCTAACTGCATACATTAAAATTACATTTATTATTGATGAAATGTAAGATGAAATGAAAAGTGAAAATTAATACAACATAAAAAATATCCTGCAAAAAAGACCCTCAATGTTTATTTAAATTAACACAATTTTTATTAAGATAGATTAGAAAGATTAAAATTTTGCTTTTTTTTCTTCCTCTTTTCATAAAATATTTACATGATATTAAAAAATATGTCAGAAATTATTTAAAAATATTACAATGTTTAAAAATATTGCACAGATATTAAATGTGCTTATAAAGATCTTTTTTGCATTTATATTTTTTGTTAAAAACTTACAGTTGGAAAGGCTTTTGTTACGCCAAAAAGTATGAGGCAGAATAATGAGTAGGTGATGCCACCAAGAACTGCGCGGGCTCGCGTCGGCAGCATTTCACTTAATAGTATCATGGGTAAAGGAAAGAGACCCACAGTATTGAAAGCAACATACGCCAGTACACTAACGGCGACCACATATTTCTATAAAGAAACGATTAATCAATTAATGTATAAGATAAAATTGAATGCATAATATCAAAAAGATATTTGATTTTGGTCCATAAATAATAAAAATTCAATCTGATTTTTAAAATTTCCAAAACAGAATAAAATTCTGCATTATTAATAACTTTAGATTGTATTACAATAAATCTAATGTTTCTATCATTTTTACAGCATTTTGTTTTTATTCGCTTATATTAAATGTCAACAGAGATAACTGATTTTAATCAATGCTTACATCCATATAGGATTGTTCAGTTTTAAAAAACAGATATCCAGCCAATACGAAGGAGGCGACGGCGGTTCCCAAAGAGGAAATAATACTGAGCGATCGTCGACCTATTTTGTAGAGTAGGAAGCAGGAAATAAACGAAGACACAAATCTCACTATTGCGGTCACTATCGAAGCCAGTCCAGCATCCACGGATTCTCCACCTGAAATGCAATAATCCAATTATTATGTTATAAGAAAGTATCCGAAAACGTAACAGAGAATATTGACTGTTAATATCTATAATCTTTTTCATTTACAGATTATAGAATTATGATTATGAATTTTAGACGAATGCGTCAATAATAATGATCTCAAAAACAAAGTGAACTAATAATAGTAAAAAAGTAAAGATAACAATTTTGAATGAACAATGTACCTACCAACTTTCTTAAGGATGTCAACGCCATAGAAAACAACAACGTAGGTTCCAGTTAACTGCTGCAGTAATGTATAAATGTGAATAATAAAGAGAGGTTTCAATACACCTGAGTGACAGATTGTTGACATGGTTGACGACAATTTTTTCTTCAAGGAGGTCTTCTCTGGTTTTCGCGTGCGGTCCGTTTGGGCACTCTCTACCATAATGTTTATTTCCTTTTTGACCTTAATAAAGTAAGAACTTAGATAAATGTAATGGTAACATCACTTCAACGTCTCTGAATTTAACGTGATACTATTGTGATGTCATTGTAATATTTTGTGCAGTTATTAACTTGTGTTGTATTTTTATCAAATACAAAAGGAAAATGTAGATCTGAATTCATATAACATCTACGTAACATTACTGTGATGTTAATGTGATGTTTTCTGTTGAATAAAAATTCCTTTATGTTTTGTGAAGAAAAATTGTTAAACTTCATTTCATTTTTTTTTGTTTTAAATTGTTTTATAGGGTTTATTATAATTACATTTTATTTGCAAATATGCATAGATATAAATTTAATTTCGTTACCTGATCAATGTCATTGCCTCTAAGCCAGAGCAGAGCTTCCGTGGCTTCTTCAATTTTGTTTTGCCGAACGAGCCAAGTCGGGCTTTCGGGGATAAAGAAGAGATATATTAGGCCGACCACCGGAACGACGGCGCAGCTAAAAGCCACGATGTACCACGTAAAATATGCACCAAATGTGTACACCAACAGGATGCCAATGGTGTATGCAGTGTAATTTGTGCCTGACAACATACCCCGCAGTCGCGCATTGGCTGTTTCTGTTGTTAATGTCTGTAATTTGACAATAAATATATTTATGATTGATTGCAATTATAATAAATCAATCCCCACTTTGTCAATTTTCCAAAATTTTCCCAAAAATTTCTTTTCTCGTTTTTTCTTTCTTCCAATTAATTTTATTCGATATTTAATCGTACAATCACAAAAAGTCTCTTTGAAACAATTTGTAGTATTTCTACTTCTTTTTATTATGCATTTCAACACAGTTTCACTTTTTCACAGCAAATCTTACGCTTTTCATATAAATTTGTATTATTTTCAAAACAACTTTGATCATCTTTTGATAAAAAAGGAAGATTACAGTAATATGAAACGGAGTAATTCTACATTGCTAGAAATTGTTGTGCTTAATTTCTTGTACTATGCATTGAATACCGACCTGAGATGGTACTGCTATCAAGCCGACGGCAAAACCTAATATAATTCTTCCAGCAAGGATATAAGGAATGCTCGAAGAGTAGCCCATGATGATCCAGCCGACGAACAGGGGCACCGTGGATAATTGCAGACAGCCTCTTCTTCCAATCGCGTCCAAAAGTACGCCCGAAATCAGTCCCGCGATCGGCACTGCCAAACTGTGTACGGCCGCTGGATAAAAGTAATATCAATTTAATTTCCATTAACGGTTTATTGCAAATGAAAAAACGTTAAAAAAAGAAACAAAGCGCGCGAGATAATTTTTCATTAAATGAAATTAACTTTGTGAAACTGAAATGGTATTGAAGCAAAGAATCAATTTTTAGGTAAATTATTTTGGAATAATTAAAAATGCAATAAAAACACTTTAATGTTAATCGTTAGTCCTTAACTTTGATCGGAGTATGACATCAAATATCAATTAATGATAATAAAAAAAAACTGTTTTGAAGAGTTTGGAAATATTTGAATCAACAAGCTCCAAAAGAGTACTTATTTATGCTTTTTGCAATGTCATTTGAATTAGATTGCATTTTTTTGCTCTTTATTCAATGTGCTGAATTTTTTACAAACTGGTCATTCTTCATGCGACTCTCGCGTTTCAATCGATCGTTCCTTTTCGTCAAGGGTTGTCCAACGACTGCAGGCGGACCGTCGAAAGTGATCGACAATGTTGACGCAATTGTCGGTGTCCTCCAATTATTCAATAGAATCGAATATAGGTCAAACGTGCGACACCACGGCCCATAACTCATTTTGCTCGGCAATCCGTCTAACCGTGAGCCAGTCAAATTAAACCGACACCTTGAACTTGACGCCGCTGCCTTGATCTTCAGGCGTGAGTCGCAAAGCGCACGTTGACAATTTTTTACAATTTTTTCACGGCGACGTTTAAAATTTGCGGAGAACAGAAAAAAAGGTAAATGTTAAATAAAAAAAGAAACAAAGGTAGAAACAAATCGACAAAAAAAGCACCGGCGCGTTTTAAGATAATTAAATTAGCGGGCACTTTCGGGCGCATTCAATTCAATTTCTTTCGCGCCCGGGACACTCTTTTTGGCCGGAACGTAATGGCCTTTTAATTTAATTGGATAGCGCGCGCGCTGAAGTCTTTTGATTAAAAATAATTTCGCGTAAGGAATTCAGCGGTGCGTCGCCGTTGCGGGCTTTATTCTCGGTGTTACAATTACATTACGGGCCGTAAAGTGGCCTTGTTAAAATAATTTCATCCGAGGCGATGCTAATGTACGCAATTTTGTGGGAAAGGGTATGTCGCCGCGGAAATTAGATTGCGATAATGCGCGACTCGCGGGAATTTGTTTGATTGGACACGCGAAATCAACGAGCAATGTGCGAGACATGATTAATTACGATTTTCTAACGTGGGACTTGCTTAATATTTCAGTCAACGAAATAAAGTTGTCCAAGTTATTCTCCTAGTATAATTTGAAAGGAATTTAATTTGAGAAATCGTTACGCTGAATCCACACCGTTTATTTTCAAGAAAACCAAGCCTTGAGTAAATATCATGAAATTAAATTTAGTTTGAAGCAGATAAATCAACTCAGAAATACTGAATATTTCAAAAAGTTTTTTGAGTTAGCGAGAGCAAAGTGATGAAACTCTATGACAAAAATATATTGCGAAAATAAAAAAGCGGCTGATACACTGTGTAAGACAGTGTCTTAGCTGCAGATGGAATATGTCTTACTATTTAATCAAAATTGTAATGTTTTCATCGATTTAATGTTTTTTTTTTTTTAACTCAAAATATCTTCAGTCAAGACAAGTTAGATTTTCATAGAAAAGCTTAAACCAGCTCTGTCGCTTTGTGATTACAGTCTCTGCTGTAAAGTGAATTACAATCTGATGCGAAGAGCGTCAAAATTGTTACACAACATAGTAATAATTTAATCAAATATCCCATGATTTTACGAATAATTTGTAGATGCAGAAATAAAACTTTCATGATTTACTGCATCCATAAAAAATATAATCAAAGTTTCACTCATAAACTCGTTACAGTATAGTAAAGTAATACTTTTCCACCTCAAATTATAAAAACAATTTTCTACCGAATAAACATAAAAAGCGGTTTCCTAAAATGTAATTTCATCCAAAGCTGATCGCATCTTCAAATTTACTCTGATTACAAGTGAAAGAATGAGAATAAGACCGAAAGTAGAGAGGATTTTCGAAAATCTTGCACCAAGTAGTTTCGAGAAAGTGGAGCGCGAACGAGTATCTTGATACAAATCCCTTAAGTTGACGCGCAAAGTTATTACACAGTACGCCTTAATTGTATTTACTCAATTAACGTGACTCAACGCCGAGAGCATAACGACGGTGCAAAGAACGATTTTTCGTGGTAGTACCAACTCTAAAATGAGTCGCAAAACAGTTGGCCTGACGGTAATAGCAAATTAAAATGCAAACTTTCGCGCGGGCGGAATTTTCGTCATTAAAAAGGAAATTTGCTTAGTTGTGACTAATGATTAATAATGACGATGATTTATCTGACAACTATCAATTTGTTTGTTTAAAGAAACACACCAATCCAAGATCCCATCTCCTTGTCTATGTAAATGGCACCGTTCGGGTCGGTCAGTTGTGGTAGCAGTATTGCGCTGTAACCGATGGGCATCCCACATCCAATTAGGATAATCAGGACGGCGCCCGCAACGACGCACTGAAATTGCAGAAATTGAGCGATTAGCATAAATAGTGGACTGAAAAATATTAGTCATAGTAAATACAAATATACACTTGTTTACAATTAGCAAATTTTGTTGGATAAATTTAATTTTGAATAGATGTAATTGATTTTTTTATCTAAATCAATTAATTTTGACTTTTTGCAATTTGTTAAAATAATTAAGTAAGGGCCATTAAAATTAATAATGGTTTTAACGAGTCGAAGCAGTTATTGCCACTTTTTATTTAAAAATGTAATTATAATATATATGGTTAATTTTTATTGGAAAAACTTCATTTTTAGTAAAAACAATTAACCTTTTTGTTAAACAAAGTATTTAATTGAATCAATGAAATGATTATAGTAAGAATACATAAAGTTAAAATAGTGGTTACAGTGATTTAAACATTTACGATTTTTCCATTATCAATTTAATTTCAAAAAAAAAAAAAAAAATCCTCCCATGCAAGATAACAAACACGGGCTCGTTGGGGGAAAGTCTGCTTACATTATTACTGGTTGAAATTGTAGTTTATGGTAATTAAAATATAATTGGAATACAATCTCATCACGCTTATCGGATTTCGCTGACGAAAATGAAATTTTACTGGAAATTCTGCTTGAATTAATTAAGCAATCACATTATCCCAGCTATTATGTTAACAATAACCAGGCTGTACGCACTTTTTACTACAATTATATTAACCAAAATATGACAATTTACTATATTAATACCTAAAATACCTAAACAGAACGGAAAGATTTCAGTTAAATTTAAAACAGTGAATCCAACTACTGAATCGATCTAAATGTTAGTCATCAATTTATCGTAAAATAATGTAATTGTTTAAATTAAAAGGATTCTAACAAAAGATTGGTCTTTTTGAAATAAAAACAAACGTCGTCTCACTTGAGCAAAGACGGCACGTTTTTCCGATGGCACCAGCTTCTCGGTTGCGATCGGGTACACCTCGTTGTTGTTCTTCTCTTTGAGAGAGCTGTTCTTGAAGAAGCCATCGATTGTTGCTTTGTAATTCGGTAAGCTCTGCTCTCTGCAACAGACGTTGAAAAGACGTTGAATAGAGGGAGTAGTCAAGCGGGACGGTCAATTGGTAGGTAAAATTACGATAACAGCCGGGTTCTCGAGGTGGTAGTGAGTCGATCGAGTGACATTCTCGCGGTGCTTTTCTCCGGGAGTTTTTACGAATCGACCATCGGCGAGCTCTTAACTGAACACTAAACTCGCGTTTGGTTAAATATGGATCAACGCGAACAAGCCCCGTCTATATTCAATATCGTATTATTATCGTGGAGCGTGAATCGCGAAAGGGAAGTGGCAAGCTACGTGCTCTTGACTTGCCGGCGTTATCTGCCGGGACTGTTGACCCGTGATGCTGCGTCTGTGCGAATTACCAGATTACCTGGTATCATTTGGGAGTCTAGAATATAATTAGTCAATCGAAAAATATGAATGCTCAAGTGAAATTTGTATCTGCACATGTTACATGTTTTCAAAAGTCCGCTCAATTAAAAATTACGTTGATTGGAATTATCTCGGAAGTCGACTGTAAATTAAAAAAGGATCAATTATGGAATTATTAAGTTACATTGAATAGATTTTTAAAAAAGTGCGACACAAAAGTTTCAAAAGACATAACATTTAATTTTAGTTTATAAAAAGCATTAATGGAAACCACGTTTCGCATCAAGAAAATGGTTACATTAAATAAGTTGCATCGACCATTTATAGTCGGAACAAGAAAGCTGGCGTGTTGTCGACCATTGTAATAAGACCAGAGATATTAATGTTTAATGCTTGTAAGATGACGCATGAAAAGAGCTTCTTGCGTTCCCACTTGATTTAAGCGTATTGCGCGTTTCGCTTGCTGGGGGTCTCATATTGGGTCGATGTTGGAACAATGTCGATGACAACACTGAAATAATTCTTTCAACTGTTGACATGCCATTTAACATGAATATGTATTGTTATATTTTAGATTTCAATTTTCTTCATTAGTTTTATTCATCATTATTATTATTGCAAAAATTATAACAAATTTTTGGCAAATGATTTCACAAGAAATTTGAATAAGGAGCGTTAATTAATCAAGGTATTCGGTTGTTCCGATATACAAAACTGATTAAAGAGAAAATCAATATTAATGGATGTATATCCTTGAAACTGGGTGGAAGACTGCGGATGAGATCCCTAAAATTGTTAGCTTAAGTTTTGCATGTGTAAAGTTTTAAGTTGCCGTCAATTCGTATTAAACTTTGACTTGAAAAGTAACAGTTTTACATGGTTTTAGTAGTCGGGTAACTTTCACTACAAAGAGCCGAGGAATCGTTGTAAATAAAGTGCGACGTTACGTGTTGAAGTGGTTTTCGGCTGTTTATTTTTGCAGTAAGTTATGAAGACGAGTTTTGACCTTTCTAATAATATAGTGAACAAATTCAGAGAAAAACGTAACTCAATGAACACCCCAATAAATAAATGGATAAACAAATAATTGTGTAAATACATGTACATGCATTATATAAATAATATAATGATAAAATATATCACAAACAATTGCAATAAATATATTCGATATTGTCCATTTGACTGTTTTGGCATCCTCGATCTAAAGTTGCGAGGCGTTTGATTTAATTTAGCATGTACGTATAATTGGCTGCAATTGAGCGTTACGTATCGCTCAACAACAGCGTCAGTCTTCGGATTCTCGGAAGGGTCTGACTGTAAAGTATTTATTACACGTATGATACAGATGATCGAATCATACAATCTCGGATTTTATTTCTTTCGTTCGACGTCGCTCTTTCGCCGCCATCAACGTTTTACGACTACTCGAATACCTGCCATAATTTTTTAACGATTCGCGTAAATAGAGACGTGAATCAAATTTATTCGAAGTCTGGTCATTTGTTGAAACGAAGCTTTCAATTGGTCCGTGTCAAGAGGTACAATCTCGGACAAGGAATTAAATATTTTTCAACATTAAATCCAGCGTTAAAAATCAATTCAAATTGAATAGTAGTTTGTAAAGAAACGTTAATTTAATTCAATGTATCGTAATTTGTTCAAATATATTTTGTGTAAGCTCAATTATAATTATTATCGAAATAAAAAAAAAAAGTTTGCATTTACTTGAAACATAGCACATAAAGACATAAACATAGTTTGCATTTACTTGATCACATAGCACGATTAGAGTATTTGTAAACACGCTTAACATTTTAATAACAATATTTAGCGTTTAACGAAAATAATTACCGAAATTAATTATGTAACGAAAATAAATATATACTGGTGATATGATAAAAATATCACCTTGATAATCTAATTAATGTGATCAAAATTAATTACTTCAATTTCAATATACAATGATACGGCGTAAATTTTATTATTTTCATATTTTTATACTTAATGTAACAGTCAACTATTGAAAATTCATGTATATATTTTAATGTTATATACATTTTGAAGCACGCAATTTTATTTCGTATCGATGGTCTACCATCCGTCAATTTCTGTTTACTAAAAATCTGATACCAACAGTAGCATGTAGCTGGTCATTTTATACTGAAAACTAATTTGGTATCCTTGTGTACTGATAAAATACTTTCTTTCGAACAAAATCAATCTTTCGGTTGATTTCGTAGCACATCTGTATTTCGTTCCTTTATGTATATCATTTTTGATAGTCGTTATTATAAATTCTCAAAAAACTATTGAAAAAAAAGTTGATGATATTGACAATAATGCAATGCAAATATATATTGATATATTTATACTTGTTCACTTTGAATACTTGGATACTTGACAATATATTTAACTCAATTTTTAATGGTCGCCGGCACGCAACTTAATCGACGGAATCAATCGAAAAATAAACACGATTCTCGACACTCAACCTAATCGGTTATACAGCGCAAGCAAATCGGTTCAAAATAAATCATGCGGGTCATGCTCTGAACAAGCACATTTAACGCCGTTCCCTTTTCTTCCTTTTATCCCTCTCTTGTTTCAATTAATTGCACTCTGTCTCTCGTCGAGCGTCAAAAAGTCAATAAAACTCTCATTTAAAGCGATTCACGAAAGCGTCGCGATGTTTAATTTTTGTCGCGCGCTCTGTACTTTGCCATTGAAATTCTATCGAAACAAATTACGTGGCGTTTGATTTCGCTTCTACTGGAAATCACTGCCAAACGAATTACTTTTCTCTTCCTTTTTCGTTTTTCGGAAATAAAGCATTCAACGGTTCTAGTTAAACGAAATTTGTATGTACGTAACATATATGATCATATATAGACCATATATGTTCTTAATTCGAAAATGTATGGAACATGTATCGTTAATACACCCTTGATTTCAATAATGTTCAATATATCGAAATATTGATGATTTTCGAAAACTTTATATTTTCTTTACTCAATCACAAAACTTACTCAATTTCCGAATTCCCTTTTTCCGTCATTTTCGTCACCGAGGTCGTGTGGCCAGATCGAAAGAACGTCAATAGAATTCAAATAGAATAGGTTTGCATGGTCGAAAAAGAAAAATAAAAAAAAGGAAGGGAATGGACGAAACAAAAAGAAAGAAATGACAAGGGTCTGCGAAATATAAGGGAGGGTCAAAGGTCCGGGTATCACGGGGGTGAAAGGGTTCGGCGAGTAGTCGTCATCGAGATCGAGCTGCGACACTTATCAATCAATCAATCAACAGGTGAAAAACGCCGTCGTCTACCTGTTAAACGCTGCTGTGAACACGAGGGTGCACACATTAATGATAACGCGACGACTGAACGCGGCCGTGGCACGTGTCGCGCTTTTATGCTATATCGCCGGGTGTGCCACGATTTCTGCCACGCGAGATCCGTTGTTACCAATTATCTCGATTACTCAATCGCCCGCAACAATGGTCACTTTGCCATTTTTTAACGCTTATTTATCCGCTTTCTAATTCCTCTTCATCTTCGCTGTCTGATATCCTTCGTTATTAATTAATTTGTTTATTCATTCTTTTAGGACTGTTTATCTGTTTGTTCACTTTGATAATTTGATTGTATACTTTGCACATTTAATGTTTGTTTGCTCGAAAGTCAAAAAAATATTCACCGTTTAATAACATTTTTTTTGTTCATGAACACCAAAAAATTAAATTGCAAAAATGTATAGTAAACATATCAAACGGTGCGTAAACTTATGAATATTCAAATATTCATTTGGCTTGTTCATTTTTCACCCATGTATTTGCAGTGAAGAAAACAAACGTTTCAATTAATTTCGTGTGTTTTCTAGAAGCCTACTATGACACAACAGAAAATTTAACACGTATTTTCGTCTGCTTAGTATCTTGATTAAACTGTTATTTCATAAAGATAGGTCGGCCTTGTATTTTGTACATTAGAATTAAATCATAAGAAAAGAAATTGTATTACTATAATTACAACTATTATTATTATTATTATTATTATTATTATTATTATTATTATGCAATTTTGTATTTCCTTTAACGACGACATTATAATAAATGTTTAAAAAAATTTATCTAATTTTTAGAAATGTGTTTAATAAATTTTAACACTACTTTTTATAGTCAATCTTTAGGTTTAGTCCCCAAATGATAAAGTATATCATAAATAATAATTTATAAAACGTCTACATTATTAATGTCAGGTTTATAATTATCATTTAGCAATAAATAACGATTGTAAAATTAGTCGAATTCGATTAAATTACAGCCGCAAGTAAAGATTATTACAGTCTAATAAACTTAACTAAAGTGCTCTGTTTAATGAAGACTTCGAATCAATTGTTTTTCCATGGATAAATAACAGCAGATCAAACAAATGTCTTGTGAAATGGTCCAAAGCTAATATTTGCATCTAAAAGGTCATAAAGTAAATAGCCCACAGCTTAAAGTATTGTAATTTACATAAACGCTTATACGCTGAGTAACATTGCCGTTTTTGTGAAACCAGTAGTAAGTTTCATTGCTTGAAAGATTATTGATAATCAAAAATACTTTTCAATGTCGTAGAGAGAGAGAAAAAAAAACTCAAGAAATTTACTTTTCTTCATTTTCTAAGTGTAATCAGATATAAACAGCTTTACCTAAGAGAACTAATGACAAATAACAAACGATAAGAATAATATTTCTTTACTTATTTTTATATTGACTATGTTGTGTTCCTGTTTTTCAAAGTAAAATTTCCTCAGATAAGTTATGTTGGAGCTATATAACATTTCTGTTTTCTTTTCTCCAATTTCTTGAATTGTAATTTAAACAATTTTTTATTTATTTTTCAAAATTATGTTATATCTTGAAATCGCAAGCGAAACTAATCGGTAGGAAATCAGTGTTTGGTTTCTTAATCAAAGATATGATCATGTCATTGAAAACTGGCTGAGTACATTAACTCCTGATTGATTGGGTCAGGACGAGCGAAATGCGTGCGGTCATTTAAGTGTCGTATCGCGCATGATTGATCGCTCTTATATGTTACGTATGAAACAAGCATCGTTTGCTGGATCAGGAGTTAGTGTGTTTAGCTTCACGACCCAGCTTTCATGTTTCGCTACCCTCGGCCACTTCCAACTCGATGCTATTCCAGCTGGTCAAATATTTAGATGCTTTAGTTAGGTAATCACACATTAAGGGAAAGGCAGTTCAATTATTGTGAGAAGAAAAGTTGAAAATATAATTGCTGTTCTTGTGGCAAGAAAATGGTCAATTTTTCGAAGAATTTAAATTGTTTGAAATTTAAATCAGATATAATGGGATCTAAATTAAAATAAAAAACAGGCCATGAGATCTTGCATTTGATCTTCATTAATGCGATATTTGGATTAAACAAATAGTAAATTAATATTGATATTTTGCGTGGTACCTTTCAACGCGTTGTGATGATTCAACTGATTGATTTCCAGAAGAAAGGCTTCTTTAAAGGTCAAAGAGTGTAATTTCCATGACCCCTTCAGTCCCATTCGGTCGCAGAGTTGTAATTAATTAATTGGGTGATTTGAATTCACGCCCAAGTTCTGTACAAACAGAGGTGGTTGCTTGTGCAGTTCACTACATCGTCAATATCATCTATTATCTTCATTGTCGCTGTGGTCATGAATAGCTTGAAGATACGGTCAAACTGGCATGGTATCGGCGAGCCTTGTCAAATGAGCAGTTATAATAATAGTTGTAATCATGTCATGTGATAATCAAAAAAGAAAAATACAATTAATATTGAGATACATGAAACATTTTTGAGGATTGTCAGAATTGTCTTCAATACACAAAAAATATTTTGTTAACTCAAAAAATATGTTGTTAAAGTAGCTTCAATTCTACCTAACGTTTTGTGGAATCAACTTTGGTCAATTAAAGTAAGTTGTCTTCTGCATTAAACTTATTTATCAAGTAAAAAAGTTTGGTTCTGAAGTAAATAATGTGTTATACCAAACTTTTAATTAAATAAATTTTATTATTAAACAAACTAAAAAAGAAAGATAAATCATGAAAATTACATTTAGCCGAAGTAACAAAATAAAACACAGCTAATTTCAATTGACATCGACCAACGTGCTTCAAATGAACATTAGAAATTCTCAACGTGCATCGTCAAACATCTAAGTTCTTGCTTGGTATCGAACGGTTCAATTAACGTAACACAGCACTTATGTGTACACAATGTCTTTTACCCAAGTAAATTAATTAATTACATAAATTTGTCAAAAGCTTTTTACCGTAAAAGGAGTTTTTTTCTGTAAAATATTTCAATGACAAAATATTAATCGATGAAATTTTCCGAGGAAGCACTTTGAAGAATTCATTTTCAATTTTCATCCTTTAGAAGATCGTGCCACATTAAGTGAGACGTTGCTAAATAAGAAGCAAAATCAAAGTTAGTAACAACGACATTTACATTTTCTTTAGAAACTTGAATTTTCTATAAAGAACGTTTTTAAAAAAAAATAAAGTTCACTTTACACAGCACTTTGGTGAGATTGTATGAATATGAATAGTATGAATCAGAGGAACACACAAATAGATTTGTCCAGACGCATGACCGAATCGTTTGGTATGGTTACAATGTAATAAAACTTTTCTCAGTGGCCTTGACCCTTTTTGACGGCCCAAGCTTGACAAGGCTAAGCACTAGGGACAATCAAACTGGAAATTGATTTTTTATTTGTTGATCCTGCAGATGAGCAATAGATTCTGAAAAAGATGATAAATATATTTATTTATACACATATTAGATTGTTTTTATTTTCTACCAATAAGTGATAAGAAATTTTACACACATTTTTATAAATTATTATTTTATACATTTTCTTCTTCAATGAATTATTTAAAATAGTTACTTCAGTAGTTCTTGTTAATCTATTTATGGTTCAAATGACTATTTTTCTTGTTAATATTGTGATCACTTTTTCTAAACTTAACAAAATTCTGATTGAAAATATACTATATGATATTACATTGTAAAAACAAGTATATTTTTTTTATACTTTCAAATTTAAGTGACTTTAAAATAAAAATAAACTGAATAGAAAAATGTACCAATAATAACATTATTTTCTTTATTTTGTTCATCATATGTAAATTTTTAAAATAATTATATCATTAGTATTAATCTTGATAAAAAAAGTAATTTTTTTTGCGTGAGATAATCAATAAATGGAAACAATGGTTAAGACATTTATAAGTGAAAATTTCTGTAAACTTTCAGTCTTTCAACGAGCTGTCTAGATTCTTATCCGCAAAAACAGTTGCTGAAGGGTTCATATTGTGAAAGCCACGTCCAAACGAAAATTCAAGCGCAGTGAGAGACCTGACGCAAATGAGGTTTTTCGCTTTTCGCGAATCCAAACTGGTCCAAGGTAACGTGAGAAGCGCGTCGCCGTAACTTTAACATAATCGCATAATTTCTGTCACCTCGGTTTATCAATGTCGGCCGGCTATTCGTAGAACGGCGCGCGAAGATTATTAATGACAGCTCGCACCGAGGGATGCTCACGTTCATTCAAACAAATCTCTCCAATAAATGAAAATAATCCGCCGGCCTTAGCAGGCTATTGTTATCTCGCGTTTCAACGGCCGCTTACGCCAATCAATATACCGCGATCAATTAATTTGTCATCACGTTACGCAATGACGACTCGACTTTTTCCCACCGATTGTTCGTAAACTGTTTCGTGGATCGGCGAAATCGTATACGTGGAGAAAGAAAGATTACTTTAAAGGTTATGTGTGTACTTGATGTCAAAACAACAAAGCAATATATACAACTGTAATACCATACAACTACCATACAACTTTGTCGATAATGCAGAAAACAAATGACTATTTTTAGAAGAAGAACAATTAGCATGGCATTTATTGTTTCAACTTTTAAATGTTGGGGGAAAAAAAAATTAATCGACAACACATTTTATCTAGAAAATTCGATCGATTTAATATTGCTAAAGTTGAATCGACAAAGTTTAATGAAACATCGAGGCATTCAATAAGCTAAAGAAACCGGAAGTTCATTTGCTAAAATGTATTTATTGAACGTAATAATTAGTTACTGAAGTAATAATATTAAATAAAAAATATCTCTTTTATAAGTAGCTTTATTAATTCAATATAAATGATAAAAAAGAAAAAAAAAATTCGGTAATTCGAATTCACCACGTGGAGCGTGGCGGACTCGCGTCAGTGCGCATGCGCGTCAGTGCGTATGCGCGAGCCTTGCATTTTCGGTTAGACCAATAAGAGCCTTGCCGAATTTTGTGCGCGGAAGCCTATAGACGTAGCTCATCTGTTCAGAATTTCGCGAGTGCAATGTTGAGATCGTTTTGTTGTTGTGAGAAAGTTATTTATTCCGGTGTATTTTCCGATAGATGAACATGAAAATGTTGATAAGTGAAGGGGGAGGGAAGGTCGATTACGATAGTTGAATTATAACGTATTTTTGTGCTGTCTGGATTATTCAATAAAGGGCGAAGGAAATATGTAAGTACAGTTTTATTATTTTTGTTTGTTTGTTGTTGTTGTTGTTGAAATTGTATTTTGTTAACGGTTTTTTCTTTGTAATAAATTTGAATAAACAAGCTTCACTTTTTTAGCTTATACAATTTCGAGAAAGTTCAAAAGTTTATAGTCAGTAAAAATTCATGCAACATCGGAATTTTTTCGATACAAAATCATTCATTCATTGGTATTTATTAATGTGAATTGTAAAAAAAAGTTGTGATATTTTAAGTATTATAAAAAAGTGACTCAAAGTGAATAAAGCTATTTGAATAAAATCGTTTTATTCAAATGGCTATTATACGTTAGTACATATACGTATAACATGTAATTGAAGTGAAACATTTTAGCGTCAAGAGTTGTGCCTCGCTTGGGTGGCACCTCAGCTGCGCGCCGCTAGGTGGCTATCCCCAGCAATCGACTTTCCCGCAACCAAAGTGACGGGCGGAGGGCATATAGGTCCCCGCCTCGTGGGCGTTGGCACAGTTCGTCGCTCGCAGCCGGTCAGTTCGGTGGGGCAAGGACGGAAGGGTCAACGATCAAGGTAGATTCTTTGGAAATTTTTGTCAACGAATTTTTTTTAAATTCATCATGGCGTGCTCGAGCGAAGCAATTGCTACCTCGTTAATAAAGTATAGACTTTATTAATATGAAGTAACAAATTTCGCTTGATGTCGTCAGTAGATTTTGTTGTTTGTTTTAACAAGTAAAAAATCTAGAAAACAGTTTTATATTTTTGTAATAAACTAAACAAATAAAGGTGAAATTAGTTTGTAGGGTGTGACATTGAGAATGTATTTGAAGAAACGACCTTCAAATTTGTTTTCAATAACAAAGCTAACGTTGATTTAATTTTGTCAGTGTATAATAGATTGTTGGCGTCTACTGTTGCGTAGTAACATGGTTCTGGGCCGACATTTCAGTCGCGCGTCGCTAGGTGGCGACGTACCGGGCCTTCGCGCAGCCAGTCGAAAGTGACTGGAGGGCATGAGGCTCGAGCGTCGAAAACACGGTTGCGTAACGCCGATGTTGCGTTCTTTGTTACGACCAAGCCAAAAATCAACATTCGTGTTTATACCGCGCTATCGAACGTACATTTTCGTGTTTCTTGTTTTCGTGTTTTAGGGTGACAGTAGACACTTCCTTTATAAAAATATATGTGATTGAAAAAAATAATTGAAAGCTATAATTGAAAGCTCAGATCAAAGCACTGATTTTGCCCACGTGGCTGTTGATTAAATTTTAACTGGATTTTTCAAATTTTTATATAATGATTTTTTTTTAATTTTTTTTATTGAATCTGGTTTTTTCAACAGTGCTCAAATCACATAATATATTGATAACACATTTTATTGTTGCAACAACAACACCATATTTTTAACTGCTTTCCATTTCAATTAGCGCACATATTTTTTTTTACAGAGAAAGCATTTTTATTATCTATTGATTTGGCCCGAGTTGGAAAGTGGCCAAATTTGGTGGCCGTTCGTTGCGATGAACAAAAATGGTTCGCATGGCAAACAAACGCGTGGTAAATCAACTCCCTGCCAAAGCAGTCCGTTTTTTGGATCTACACAAGTGTATCAGACTGTGAGGAGTGATAACGACGCCGGCAACTGCTTATTCAAAAGATCGTTAAGGTAAGTGCAAATTTTTTAACGGTTAGATTTATTCTACTAGAAAATGATGTAGATATATTTATACAGTGACAATTCGACAATTTCTGACTTGCGCAATATCAGAACCGAAAATTTGCGCAGTGCCGTAGTACTTAATTACGATGCCCACATAATATGTTGAAACATCGTTCCAAAATATGAGATAATTTGTCATGAGAGACAATGCAAAGTCAAAATTTAAAATCACATGTATTGATTTCGGTATAATCAATTTTCATAAAATTTAGCCAGTAAACGAGTGGCGACAAGAGACTGAAGTTTTATAAAATCCCAACATCGAGTTTTCGTTGAACCTCCTTAATTAAACTTTCAAGAATATATATATGTATATATATATTTTTTTAACGCGGAAAATCCCGGACCTATTGAACGAATTTATTGGTTGGCTCAGTAGGTCGTAACTGTAAACACGTGACTTGTTTAACACGGAATTTAGAGCAGCCATTGAGTTCTTACTTTAGGTGAAATTGCTAAGTCTGTAATTTTATTGTAAAAATTTGAACATAAAAAAATGTGATTATAATCAAAAGTCGGTCAAGAGTCCTTGGCGGCCCCGGTTAATCTTGCAGGTCGTTGGGAGGTGTTCGTTAAGCGTCAAACAGCCGTGCGCACGGAATTGCAAAAACTTTGCGTATATATTTGCCACGAAAATTCGATGACAGTCGGGCGTGACAAGCGGATACCGGGGGCGCCTTCAAGACGAATTTACAGCGGCGATCCAATTTCCTTCGGCGGAATTCGATTTGCCCGTGACAGACGTTCGAGCAATTAAGATTTATTGTATCATTGTACTAAGTTGATTAAATTTCGTAGTTGAAAAAAGCCGGCCGACGCAAGATCGTCTTGTTTACCGCTCGGTCGCAGCGGAAATTCAATGACAACTTTTTACATCGTGTTTTTCAACCCAACAATCCAATTCTACTTTTGAATTAAAATTCAGGTTGGATAATTGAAACACAAAGTTACAATTAAATTAGATATTCAAGATATAGCAATTTAATTGATTGGGGTATAAAATATCAATATTTTATATAAAACTTCGTATTTATCACGTATCAGAGAAGAGTACTTCTTTGATTATATCGTCGCATGAGACAAAGAACCCCGTATCTCACGAGATGTGTTTTCAATCTCGTTTGTTTTTTTTATAAATGTTATGTTGGTATTAGATTGTAAAGAATTTAAAGGATATAATTAAATCCAACTGTGGTCATTAATTAATTGTTGACACCACTTACAATTAATTGTATTACTGAACATAATGCTCGGAAGAAAATATGTGATTTTTTTACTATAATAAGTTTATTATAATTAATTTATCATAATTAAAAAGGATAACAATTATAGTTATTCAAAACAATAACAAAATTACCCAGCTGCTCAGTAACGAATGCGCAACAATGCCAGTCTGCATCTTCAGGACATTCATTATTGAGCAGCTAGGTGATTTTGTTATTGTTTTGAATAATTAAAATTGTTAATCTTTTTTAATTATAATAAATTAATTATAATAAACTAATTATAGTAAAACATTCATAATTTTCTTTTGAACATTATGTTTAATAATACAATTAATTAATAGCGGTACGAACAATTGATTAATAACTACAGTTGGATTTTATTACATTGTTTAAAATTCTTTACAATTTAATACCAACCTAACATTTATAAAAAGACAATTTTTCGAGATAGAAAACACATCTCGTAAGATAGGGGGCTATGTTTATATCATTACGCAATTTTATAGTTATAACTATAAATTGTATACAAATTACGATGTAAATATAGTTTTAAGAAAAAAAGTGTGTAAATTTAAAGTATTTACGCACCTTGGGGGCGGAAAAAATTGGAACTTACTGTCCTCGGGTGAGCATCTTTACAGCCCTAGGACGGTGAGTTCCACTTTATCGTCCGCTCCCTCGGACCGTAAAATAGCGCACATGCCTCGGGCGCAGTGGCGCCCTCAGCAATAATATACTATTATAATGCAATTTGTTCGAAGTTAAATTTTAACTTTTAACCACTGGAATTAATCAGTTCCAAAAGCGGAACAATCACATTGATGTTTTAAATTAAACTTTGATTTTACAGAATGTAAATGTCAAAATTTAAGGTTCAAATTTACAACAGTTTAGAATTGCAATTATCTTTGATAATACCGAATGTTTACTTGTTTCGTCTCTTTAACATTTGTAAACTGATTTTGCTCGAAATTATTATATGACGTAATAAATCGTCGTTATTTATTATAACGAGTGAAAAAGGCATCCAATTTAGCGATACGAAGAAGCGCGAGCAACGCGATTCTTTGAGAAATGCTCAAGTGTATCAGACTGCTTTACATTGCGTCCCGCCCTTTCCGAGTTCGACAGTCTGATACTAGTCCGTAAACTAGACGCGACAACGCGGCTGCCAAGGTAACGCGTGCCGCGAAAAGGAGCCTCGTATTTGGCAAACGTCAACACGGCCTGTTTTCGTTCGACGTATTTTCTGCTTTTCGAGTAAAATTCGATGCATAGCAGCTCCGCAACGAAGACGGCAATAAAGGAAAAAGAAATATGCCGAACATTCCAAATCTTTAAAATAACAAAATAGAAAAAAAAAAAAAATGTTAGTATAAAGTATTCATTTATTATTGATTACTTGCAACCAGTTTCTCAAATTTTAATCAACTCGTTTAATTATTGAGTTGTTGAATTATCAAATGATATCAATTCAATTTATTCAATTTTTTTCCGATTCCAACTTTTCCCAGTGGAAGCACGTTCGGAAGCACAGATTGATAGTTCGGAAACGTAGCGCGGTGTCGGGGGGAAAAAATTGCATAGAAAAAGAGGGAGCCGCGGAAAAGTGGTTGGCGGCGAAGAAAAAAGTCCGTCGCTGCTGATTCGAGCGTTTCGAATTTCCCGCCGCGCCGTAAATCTTGCTCTAATGCATCCCGGATGGATCCCCTCGTCAGCGGCGCGGCCAATTTCGTCGTGGCTTTTTCGTCCGGTAATCCCTTTCTTGCGGGCGCGCATTTTTCTCTCGAGAGATGTTCTCGAGGCGAGCAAAAATAAACGCTCCTTAGCGGCGCTGATGCGACCAGACGAGTCCAAGGGCTCGACTCCGACGCTCGCTTCGAAGCACGCTCAAGTCGATCGCACTTTTAATTAATGCTCGATCGTACTTTTAATTAATGCATTTGATCGGACAACGTTGATTCCAGTTTGTGTTCAATGAATAATTTGCGCGGTTAAAAACGTGCATCACGTCGTATTATATCTCGGTTAAAGTATTCTATATTTTGACCTGAAAATATATAATGCCTGATATATATAATAGCCTAAATATATATAATAGCCTGAAAAAAATATATAACAGTGCCTGAAGTTTGCCACGTGGCAAATTGCCACACATTTTTGACTTAGAACATTTTCTAAGTTCAAAAATTGAAATCGACAATTTTTCGTATTAATTTATATTTTTCAATATGTTTATTGTTGTATTCGTCGAATTAATTTGTTGAACATAGATAATTTTCTAAGTCAAAAACGTGTGGCAGTTTGCCACGTGGCAAACTTTAGGTACATATAATATACAATGAATATTATAAAAATACATCGAAATGTCCGGGCGGTGAATTTGCCGAGCGATGAATCGACAGGGCGATGAATTGCACCCATCCCCAAAAATTGAATCAAACATTCACTAAACCCTATCTTAGCGTCCATTCGCAACGCGAACTTTTCGTCGCTCGCGGCAAAAAGGCAATCCTTCATCGGCGATTGTCGCAAAGAAGTTAGCAGCCGCGATCGTTTGCCGCTTGACTTGGTCTAGCTCGGCGCTTCGAATAGGTTTTCTTGCCGCTCTTTTCCGCCGGGCGATAAATTACCGGCGCGGCGAAAGATAGTGCGAACAAGTCGTCCGATACTTGCGATCGAAATCGTCGCGGAACAAATGGCCCCGGCGATATATCACGCATGGCCGAATGGCCGAAACTTTCGGCCGATGAAAAACGTCGGAAACTCGGGACATTTTCCCCGCACAGTTCGACGGCAATTTTTCGCCCGACGTCCTTCGGACCGCGATACATTCAGCGCGACATTTCTGCGGCAATCGAGCAATTTCCTCCTACGTTTCTTGTATTTACTCCGACAAATCTTTCTTTGATTGTAGAATTAATTTTAAATTATAATTTCTAGTGATAAAATTAAAACTGCTCAAACATTTTTGCTCACCTCATGACTTTTGGCCCTTATTGCGTCTGAAGAAAAGGGAAATTTTAGCAATTATAAATTACACAAGATTCTCCCGAAGTGAGGGATTTGCTGGATTGTATTTGTTTTTAAAAATGATTAAATTTGATAATGTTATTTAAGAAGACTCTAGTCTAGTAATAAAGGTACAGAGTATCGCTTCAAGTAAAGACAAGCTAGTTAAATATTTTATAACAAATTTCATGATGTGCTTTAACGTTTTATGAGATTAGCATTGATTGATTTTGTTTTAATTGATATTAACAAGATTGTGACATGTCAGGAAGTTGGGAATCGGGAACGAATTGACGGCTTTTAATGACTTTGCCTCCGAGAACAGACGGCGCACAATGGCTCGCGAGGAAACAAGCAGTTTCGAGGCTCGTTTCGTGCGACTCGGCTGCGCAATTTGGCCGACTGCCCGGGACCGCTGAAATTCGCTAATACTAAGTGAACGGACACGATCATTGACATGGTTGAATTAATTGTTCACTGCTTGCCGCAGTTAGCATTTAGAATTCACTTCGAGTAAAGTCCACGACGGGTATAACGAGAAAAATTTCAAAATTCAGGAAAATAACAATTTTGTAGTAGTATAAATAATTCTTAAGTGAAATGGACATTTTAAAGTTTTTTTTTTTTAATTTTAATTACAATTGCGATTTCTTTTTATTTTAATTAAAATTAATGTTGGTATTCACGTAACGAAGAAAGAGAACAAAATCAAAAATATTGTTTACAAAAATACACACAAGATTTTTTTTCAGTTAATAAAAAGCTGTAGTAATACTTTTACAATAAAAATACTATTCGCACAATAAGAAGTACTTTATTTCCATGTAAACTGATTTTTTTTTTAAGAATATTTTCTTCGAAGACAAGAACGAAAAAGAACATAATATTGCAAAAGAGTTAGAAAAAAAACTAATATTCTTACAGTTCAAAGTACTTTTTGTTATTAGCGTAATCGGAATACATTTGCGGTGAGATGATTTTACTAAAAAGAAAACAACGACGGTGCAACTTTTATCTGTGAAGCGAAAAATACGCAGAAATTGTTCATTTTGATTGGAGCTTGCGATTTCGTTTTACCGTACCAGTTTTGCGCGAAAAATAAGCAAGGCGTATCGTTTTATAGCGCGAGAATTGCAAAGCAGTCGTTAACAACGCTGGCGGTGAGTATCATCATCGCCGTTGATTATTTGCGTTAAAAAGCCGGCAAAGTGTCGAGCTGTCGTGATTCTTTCGCTCCTAAAACGTTTTATTTTTCCACAAAAAATACGAAACAACTATAATCCCACGCGCGTTGCGAGTCAAATGTTTACATGTTCAGCAGAAAAAGCGGAATCGTTGCGTCGAATGAAATTAAGAAAAATAGCAACCTTTGCGTCGTAAATTGCATCAGTTTCAAAGAATCCACGGCGGAATTCGTATTTGCTGATTTTTGTAATTTTTCTGTTCTGCTTTACTTCGTTTTTTTTTTTTTTTTTTTTTTTTTTTTTTTTTTTTTTTTTTTTTTTTTTTTTTTTTTTTTTTTTTTTTTTTTTTTTTTTATTTTTCTTTTTTTTTTTTTCTTCTTCGACATCCATTACTTCTCTTTACTACTACTCTCCCTTCTTTTAATTTAATACTGTCTTAGTTATCTTCCTCTGTACCGATATTCCTTATTGTGTATTTATTACTCTGTCTCATATATTAATTTATCTTGTCTCCTCAACTTT
>JABFOV010000146.1:0-51944 GCA_022817685.1 Aradophagus sp. ZL-2020 | reverse complement strand
CATTACATCCCCAGAGCAGTGCTCTTGGATTTGGAACCTCGTGTTATAAACACCATAATGACATCTCAATATTCTAAAGTAAAAATACATTGCATGCCACATTTTACCATTTTACATACATTCCATCATTTTACCCAGATAATAAAAACAATAATAATAATACATTAATTTTGTGTAAAATCTTTTTTAAATGTTTTTAATCGTTCTAAATTATTTTATTCTTAGCTCTACAATCCAGAAAATATATACTTATCAAAAGATGGAGGGGGTGCTGGAAACAATTGGGCATCGGGCTATCATCAAGGCGAAAAATTGCAAGAAGAAATTTTTGATATTCTTGACAGAGAAGCAGATGGCAGTGACAGTTTAGAAGTATAATTATAATTCTGACTTTTTTAACATAAACAATTCCCATAAAAATATAAACATTTTTAAAAAAGAATAAATGTATTAAAATCAATTGTAGGGATTTGTTCTGTGCCATTCAATCGCAGGTGGAACAGGGTCTGGAATGGGATCATTTATGTTAGAATCTCTCGCAGATAGATTTCCAAAAAAGCTCATTGAAACATACAGCGTTTTTCCTAATCAGGATGAAATAAGGTATAACTGTACAAAATTATTAAATTATTTATTAAAAATGTGATTTAATTAATTTTATCTAATTTTTGAAAATATTTTTCAGTGATGTAGTTGTTCAGCCTTATAACTCTTTACTGACATTGAAAAGGTTAACACAATGCGCTGATTGTGTTGTTGTACTGGACAACACAGCCTTGAACAGAATAGCTTCTGATAGACTTCACATTGAAAATCCCAGCTTTACTCATGTTAACAAACTGGTATCTACAATAATGTCTGTCAGTACAACTACTTTAAGGTACTCTTCAATAATGATCAAATATAAAACAATTTAATTTTATAAGAATCAAGAAAGTTCATGTTTTTACAGTATTAACTTTACAGCATTAATTTTTTTTGTGTTATAGCACTTTGTTGAATCATAGATTAATCAATTAGAACGTTTTTCTTTTTAGATATCCATCATATATGAATAATGATTTAGTTGGATTAATTGCGCCTTTAATTCCAACTCCTCGATTACATTTTTTAATGACTGGTTATACTCCTCTTACAACTGACCAAGAGGTACAAATTACATTTCTCAGATCACTTTTATTGATGTTATTACATTGTTTCCTCGACAAAATTTGAAAATAACTTCATTATAACTTTAATTAATCATGAACAAAAAACATTATTTTCAGGAAGCTTCTGTGAGAAAAACATCAGTTTTGGATGTCATGAGACGGTTACTACAGCCTAAAAATATGATGGTTTCCACAGCGTTGGACAGAAACGCCTCACATTGTTATATTTCTATTTTAAATATTATTCAAGTGAGTAACCAATAACATCAGTACATAAAAATGATATATTAAATTATTCTGATTTGAAATTCAATTCACTGTAAATTATTTTTCTTCACAGGGTGAAGTTGATCCAACGCAAGTACACAGATCTTTACAGCGAATTCGAGAAAGAAAACTCGCTCAATTCATACCATGGGGACCTGCTAGCATACAAGTTGCTTTGTCTAGAAAATCGCCTTATATTCAAAGCACACATCGTGTATCTGGTCTTATGCTTGCCAATCACACAAATATATCATCGGTAATTACTTTCTTCTTATGTAAAATTTAATGCATAGAAAAGTATTCTGTCAATTTGTGTAATGCTGTCACTTTTTGTTTCATATCCTATATAAAATATTATACAGAAGTTTGCTGCCACTCAAAGCAGATTTGTTTCAATATTTAAAAAAATGTTTTTTCTTTATTAATTGTGTTATTTCAGTTATTTGATCGCGCCCTTCAGCAATATGATAAACTGCGAAAGCGAGAAGCTTTCTTGGAGCAATTCCGAAAGGAAAAGATGTTTGAAGACAATCTGGACGAATTAGATAATTCACGTGAAGTCGTCGAATGTTTAGTCAAGGAGTACCAGGCTGCCACCCGTCCGGATTATCTGTCCTGGAATCCTAATAAAGCTCAAGACAAAGATCAAGTTTAAAGACTTGCTTCAACTTCATACCAAATCACTTCATTAACGTAACTGTACATTCTATAAATACTAAAATGCTCTCTCATTTTAAAATTAATTATAAAGTTGTTTCCTATATAAATACTAGATGCTCTCTATATTTTACTAAATGTTCTGTCATTTTAATGTTAATTATAAATTTGTTTTCTACTTTTTGCGTTGCCATAGTATTGCCACATTATTGTTCGTAAGTATTATTACTCATAAGTAAGTTTAAAGGAAGAATTAATGTATAATTTTTGTTTGATAATAATCATTAAATAAACAATTTATCATGATTTTATTAATATGGAATTTTTCATCAGTTTGAGTTTTGTATATACATTGTCTTATTTCACTAAACATTTTTCACGTTTTTTCACATTTCCGTGCAAAACATGGAGGTAAAGTGGCTATTGTTATAAATCCAGTGTGTCCAGGAGTGGAATAAGGGTGTGATACAGTGAGAATTTTCGTTTCATCCTTTTTTTCAAAAATACTCGGATCAAGGCAATCCTGCAAATTGAAATGTGTATTAATATTTAACTATTGGATTATTATTATTTTTTTATATTACTTTACAGAAAGATGTGGTTTTAGTTAAACTTACCTTGCTTTTTGTACTTTCCAAATCAAGCACTGTTAAGTGTTTTTGTTGGACATTGAGTTCTCGTTGAAGGCATTCATAAGTTTTAAGTTGAACAAAACCAGAAGACGTCAGCTTAGTACAAGTTCGTTGCACTTGTTCAATACAAGGTGAAAATGAACAAAGTTTTCCTCCTGTTAGTCATTGATACAATGATTATTGTGAACATAGTAAGTAAGTATGAAAATATTTAATGAAAAGTTATTAATTATATCACCTTATAAATTTCTTACAATACAATTTTTCAGTTTCGATTACAATTTTTACCTGTTGTTTTTAAGGTATCAACCGCATAATCAATCGTTAACCATGGATGTGGGAGGTCCAAAAATATAGCATCTGCTTTATTTTTTAGCTCATCTCCAAAACCATTCGTACATACATCTCGATGAGTAACAGTAACATAATCACTAATACCATGACATTTAAATTCATCTCGGGCAATTTGAGCGCGTTGTTCATGGAAATCGAACGTGTATAAATGACCAGTGGGACGAATCGTTTGTATGAGAGAATGTGACAAAGATCCACTACCAGTACCTGTAACAAGTAAAGTTTTATTACTATCAACAAGAAAGATTAAATTTATAAAAAAAAAGTTTAATACAATTCAAAAATAAGTTATAAATTATGTTTTTTTTTTTTTTTTTCAGTTTATACAATGTATATTTTAACACTCATTTGCTTAATTTTATGTTACAGAAATTTTTTACTTATTTTTTAAATTGCATAACTGTTGATTTTAAATTTATTTTACAAACTATTTATAAAAGTTTTTAAATATAATATCTGTACATTTTAAATATATTATCTGTACCAGTTTCAATAACAATACTTCCAGGTCTCAAATCCAACAAAAACACAATCATACTGATGTCTGGAGTATAAATGATTTGAGTTCTGTGAGGAAGCGTCAATGTCCACAGTTCCGGAGTCGGCTGCAAAACGTAGCCCCATCCTTTGGAAAGTTCCACTTTTGTGCCATACTTTTTTCCAATTAACGAAGGAACTTTCAATGCGCCGTACGTTGTTTGAAAAACGTGCTCCACCATTTCGCCTCTTTTATTCTTAATTTTATCCACCACTTCAATAGAGTGCATATTATTCGGATTGAAATACAAAATCACTACGTCACCTTCGTCAATCGTTTCCTTGTGCTTGTTGAAACTCATATTTACGGCGATTTGAATTTCAAAACACGTGCAACAAGTAAACAACAACAAAACCCTTTTGTTTGACAGTTCTGAGAGTAACAACAATGATAAATTATACTATGCTTTTAAGTTTTTGTTTAATAAAATTAAAGTTTATTATAAAATTCAAATTTACAATAATTTCAAAATATTAATAACTTCGATGAAACATGATCAAGTCAGTTAAAAACATCAACAGCAGAAGTTCTAATTGAATGACCTAACCTATCTATGTAATGTTTTTATTGCATGTGCATAGCATGAATCTGCCGTAACCTAAGGACTTGTTTTCATGCATTTTGATTGTTCAAAAAAGGTACCTTTAATTAATTTTTGAAGTAGTTTTTGAAGTATTACAAAATTCAAATACATACGTGTCAATTTAATTTCATTTTTTTTAATAAATGTAAACACTTTTTTTATTAGATTCTATTTGCATAAATTTTTAGATAGTTATATATTTTGCTTAAATAATTATTATTATTTAATTTATTAAAGTAATATAAAATGTATAAAATTTAGAATATTGTATTTGACGTATTACATTTTATTTCATTTTTTCAAACATTTCCTGCAGTGACGCCAACAATAAGCTTACAGAAACTTTAGGTTATCATGTTCCTCTATAATTGTAACATATCAGTGCCTTGATTTCAGTTTCACAAACAGTGCAAAAAGAGCGATCACCAGCAAAATGTAACCTTCATGCGTGATATTTTGTGAAAATCATCTTTACATAGACAAGGAGTAAAAAAATAACATGTCATCAACAATAATGGTATTAAAATAAGATTTTAATGTCAGATTTTTATGATAAAATTTTATCACCCAATATATTGTTGAGTCAAAACCTGTCAATATCTTCCATTGTGAGTATAAAATCTGTTTATAAGAAATCTGTCTTAAATTTTAGTAAACTTAACTAATAAATCAATATTAAATATGCAGGTATTGAAAAGGAATGATTGTCATGTGAAACGATGATGAAACTGATAACAAAAAATTACCACTCATTTAAAGCTGTAGTTGTTATTATCTGACAAATAATAAATTATGGAGGCAAATTACGACGAGGACATTTTGCAAAATACTTTCTTTAAAGAACTACAGCAGGAGCATGAAAACATTTTTAAACAAGTTATCGACAACGAGTGGATTATATGTGTACCTAGATGTGGAAGTTTCAACAAAGGTGCATTTGAAGAGGATGATTTTTTGAATCATGTTTTAATTCCTACCAATAATTCTACTGGTAAGAATTTGTTTTCTTAGTTATTCGGTTTTTTGTATTTAATTTAGATTCGATAATGTAAGCTCGTTCCATTGTTCAATTCTTTTTTGGTTTATTAAAAACAAACGTCACAATGAATAATAAATCCGATTAAATTGCTTTTTGATTGTTTCTAGAAAATCATTTCAAAACTCTTTCAAACAAGAAAGTGAAATTATATAACAAAGTATTAACAGTGGATTATGATATCGCCAAGCCATGTTCTCTGCATCTACTTTTTGAAGAAATATTTTACACTGAAGATCAAAAGAAGTATAGAATATGGTAAGCAATTCATTTGTAACAAATAATTCATTTGTAATAAATACAGGTAATATTGTATATATTAAAATGATAAAAAATATTTTATAATTTATTTGTTACCAGCAATTAGTATATAGTAAAAATATCTGTAAAAAGCAGTTTTAATTATACAAAACAGAAAATTATATTTTTTTCTAGAGTAATAAGACATATTTTATCCATACAGGTGCATCGAAAGGCCTCTCGAACAAAATTCAGCATTTACACGAGACAAAGTTTCAAACGTTACAAACCTTCGTGAATGCATGGACTTCCTCTGGACTGAAGTCTCAAATAAAAGTATAATGAAAGAAATAAAATCAACAATTGATGAATACGTCCAGTCACACAGAAACTTTAATTACGAGTCTCTCCAAACATTAAGAGATTCTGTCAGCGCCCTATATGCAAAATGTTTGCGCATGTTCCTTAAAGACAGCAGACTGCGAGAAAAGACTTCCAGCTGTCGTTATTTCCTCCAACTCATCAAAATCGCCGTTGAAACATACGTTCTGTTCGGATTGAAGACGATCTTAATGCAATCTGTATCTACGTTCACAGCATTCGAGGACGCTGCTCTAAACAAGATCATACAAAATTTGTGTGAGCTCAAAGCAAGGGACCTAAGTGTACGCAGCGACCTCTGTAACGTTGTGATTCGTGGGAGGTTTGAGCTCGCGCATCTAGATAAATTGGACACGGTTCTTGGTAAAATCGGTTGTCTTAAAAAGACAGTGAATTGCGTGTCCCAGGGAGAAACGTCAGTATCTTCGGACGATCTGTTGCCGATTCTTATTTTTCTAGTTATTAAATCTAGAATACCAAACTGGATCACGCAATTAACTTTTATGAAGCAATTTCGATTTTCGTCTACCACAGCCAGCGAATCTGATGAAGCAGAGTTTTTAATAACATCGTTGGAAGCAGCTATAGAGTACATTAGATCTGGGGTATTAATAGAACGGTCATTTTCAGAAACAAATAATGATTTGGATAAGTGTTACAGTAGTATCCCTCTAGTAGAAGAGAAAAATACGGTCTCTTTGGGTTACTTGTTTGAACGGATTGTTAATGATGATTTAGTTGAGGTAGAGAGAATTCTGGCTGAAGATAAGAAACAGCCTGATAATGATGGGAAACTGTGTCATCCCCTTTGCCTTTGCCAGAAATGCGAAAAAAATTTAACTAGAAATTCTAGGTAAAAAGCAATTTTATAAAAAAAAAATACATATTTATTTCAAGCGATGATATGAAAATTAAACTTAAAAATGTATTTGTTTCATTATTAATTTGATTTTTATCCTTCAGGTTAGACTGGCCAACAGTGCGCTCTCGAGATGATCGCGGATTAACTCCCTTACACATCGCTTGTCTGTATGGTCACATATCCATCGTTGACTTCTTATTAAATCATGAATCCAGCGTTGACGAAGCCGACGCCGACGGTATGACACCTCTCCATTGCGCCTCCGCCAGAGGGCACCAAAACACCGTGTTACTACTTTTACACGCTCAAGCAGACCCCGCGCTCAAAGACTCCCGTGGCAATACAGCTCTTCACCTAGCTGCGGATCATGGTCACGATGGCTGTGTCAAGGCCATTCTGTATTTCACTGAGCAAACAAGACCAAAACTCGACGTCAACGCGGTAAACCTAGATGGCGACACAGCTTTGCATCACGCATCCAAATGGGGGTACTCCAATATAGTAGAAATACTTATAGAATACGGCGCAGATAAAAGTCTTAGGAACCGACGGGGTTTAACTGCCCTGGCCGTGGCTCATAGTTGCCATGTATCTCGTCTATTGGAAAAAAAGGAAGTCGTTCAAAATGCCATTCCTATTTTATCAATAAACAGTATTCCAAAATCGGCATTAAAAACCGAAAAGACAAAAAAGACTGTGTCCTTTGCTGAGCCGAAAAAAGATAGTTTGAAAGAACGGAAGATCGACAAATTGTTGATTGCGGTTGCAGAGGGAGACATCCATTTAGTATCATTCTATCTTGGATTAGAAGCTCCTTGCAGTGGTAGTTTTACTGAAGAGGAATCGCGTTGTCATCCTCTTTGCGATTGTAAAAAGTGTGCTTCAATAGACGAGAAATCTGTTCTACAGGAGAAAAAAGCCGAGATCGGTGTTAACAGTTGCAATGACCGCGGCGAAAGCGCGTTGCTTGTTGCTAGTTCAAGGGGTTACGTTGAAATTGTGCAATTATTGTTAGATGCTGGGGCCAATGTAAATCTGCCTACTGCAGAGGAAAAGAGGACTCCGTTGCACTTAGCTTGTTTGAATAATTGTGTTCAGGTGGTCAGGATGTTGCTGGAATGCGGTACTTGTGATATCAACGCAAGAGACGTTGATGGCGACACGCCGCTTCATCTTGCAGTTAGGGATGGCAATTATAAGGTGACGGAAATTCTAGTCAGGCATGGTGCCAGTGGCAAAGTGAGAAATGATCGAGGTGAAACTGCCCTGGATGAGGCCGAGGGTATGAAGCTTGGATTTAGTGATCCCACGATTGAGAATATTTGTAGGCTGTTGAAGATAGGCGATGGATAAAGAAATAGTTCGATTATTTGCGTCTAACAAAGAGTGGCGCGTTTTAGATAAGCTTATAAGAAAATGCAAGGTCTAACTTTGAAATGAGACACTTTTCCTTAGACGCGACGTATAATAATTTTTATTCGATAGTTAAAAACAATTGAATGATAAATAGTGTGATTAAATGTAACATTCATTTTCATGTAGTAAGCATAATAAGGATTCAGTTTCTTTAATATTCACTCAAATCTGATAAAACGCACATTTCCAAACTGCACGAATTTCCGATGCGCAACTTTTATACTCATTTAAGGTTCCAGTGAATTTTAATTTTGTTTAATGGGTTTTTGTTATGATGAGCGGGTATAAATTACGTTTCCAGCTACTTTAACATATTTTTACGTAATGAAAATGTAACAATCACCGGTAAGCGGTTTAAAATTGATTCTGAAATGTAGAATGTTAAGATTTAATCGAATCAATACTCATTTGTGTCAGTCTTTGTTTTTAGGAGCTGGAACTGCTTAATGAATACGTTTATGTTATATTTAAAATAGATTATATTTACTTATATGTGGTGTATTTTAAGTTGTTTAAAAAAAATATATATATATTTTTGAATTACAAATTTTGTATTGCTTATTTGTAAAAAATCTAAGTCTTTCTGAAAATTTCTTCAATTGTAAAGAAAAAAAATTATAAAAACTGTATGTACTATCAATCTCTGCAAAAAAAAATATTTATTGCAAACATAAATTACATATTTGAAAAAAAAATAATAATAATAAAAAGCATATTTTCAACAAAATAAAGAATATATTTTCTTGTTATATAAAAAATTGTTGATAGTTAAAAAAAAATATGATAAAATGAGTTTCATTGAATTTATTGACATGTATGCATTTTACTCTCTCTCTCTCTCTCTGCTTTTAGACCTTTATTGTTAGTCATTTTTTTGTATACAATTAGAATAAAAAAGGCTCCTCCTATATAATTAATATATCTGTATATATATATTTGTATAAAGACTTTGTATGTACATTCGACGTAAGAATAACAATATTTTATATACTATATATTATAGTAATTCCTTGTGCACATCCGATTCACACTTGTGTCATTAAAAATAAATTTTCGTTACTTCGTAAAATAACAAAGATTTCGAAATAATCATAACGCTCGCTCTTTTACATCTTCATATACTTCATAAATAATTATTTACATGTATCTACGATAAACTACATATTATACAAAGAATTGCTTATCATTAATCGATCGCTCACTTTTTTTGACTAAACTATTTTTGTACATCTAGATCAATGATTGGCTTCGAAAGTTCAAAGAACATTTAAGCATATTTTTTCATTTTTTTTTTCCTCATTCTTATTTTTGTAGCCATACGAAGTACATTTGGTCTTGAGTTTAACATTATTTTGTGCATCATAAATACACTTAAAAATTATCACTTTTCAGGGTGTCCAGCGAACCTTGAAACCTTGAAAACCTGGAGAAAGCCTTGAATTTCACAATGACTTACCGCTGGACACCTTGCTTTCGTAAATGTTAAAGAAATTGTCCATATTGAAAACATTTTTTCAAAGTTATTGTTGCCGAAAAAGAAACATACTGAAATTAATTGAATGTACATTTTTTTACGTAAATAGGTGCTTCTTTCAGCGCCCATCATTGATATGTACAAAATATTCACAGCTCGTAAACTTGGCTTACAAAACAGTTCTCATACATCAAAGTTGGAAATGTTAGTCAGTTCAGATCCAGCAAATCGAACGGCAATGGAATACACTTATAAGTTATAACTGTATTTTGCCATCGGTTTTTTAATAACTGATGTTATAACATCAATATATCAACACGCAATAATAAAATCATTCAACTGTCATACAATCACTGTATGTCAACAATATAAATTCATAATTACTTTTCATCATTATTTGTATAAAAAGTATGATGTAAAATGTGTGATGCTTAATCACAATCGATGAAAAATATTACAAAAGTATGTAAAACTCCAACATTTTGGTGATGAAATACTTTAAATGAAAATAATTTCATATGTCATTCTTGCACCTTATTTTTACATTATTTTTAATTTTATTTTTAATTATTTCTTTTTCAATAAACTATGTAAAAAGTGCACAGTTTAGCTCGCAGTTGGTTCTTTCAAAGTCAACTGTTCTTTTACTTTTTTGCCCTGATAAAATCTTCTTTTAGGCCCACGATTCTTTAGTCTATTTGGACTCCAATCAACAGTATTTTCTTCAGATTTTATTGAAGGTACTAATGCATCAGTTTCCTCTATTGGCCTATCAGTTTCCTCTGGCTCTTCGATTGCAAACACATATTCAGAATGATAGTAACTTTTCAACGTCGCTTCATAGCGAAAATCTTGCATAGCGCACCACACGTGAGTTAATAAGTGTGGAAACCTTGTTAGCCAATATTCCGTAAATTGGTCTGGGATGCTGCCTAGACTTTTTTGAGCTGCGGGCGTTAATTCTCGATAGTGATTTTTCTGAAATTAAGAAAAGGAAATATTTGATTACAAACTTTTAAATTAAGAAAAATCGATAATTCTAAATGAATTAATTTAAATTAAGTCAACTAAATTGGTACAACTAAATTATTTATCTAACAAATTATCAATAAATAATTTTAATTAATCTGTTATCATTACAAAACAACCTTGTTTCGCAAAGCTCGAAGGAGATCGCGGACATTGTCACCTCGATAACTTCTATACTTTCGTAAATCACTTGCAACTTCTAGGTCGATGTGCTGCCTCCAATCTTTCTGTACAATTTTCCAATTACCCTTCTCCAGAGCCATGAGTTCAGGACTCTCAAATCCTTCTTTTTCAACGCGATCGCTCACATCTTGAAAGAAATTTAGAATTTGTGCGGATGCCCAGAAGATGGGGAAATTGTGAACTGCAGCGGCGGGTGGCCGATCTGTTGGATCACTGGCAATCATCGCCTTGATCAGAAGTAATGCTGCTACTTGATCGTTCTCTTGCATATTTTTTAGGTGAGACAAGTCAGCCTCGCCACCTAAAATTTACATTTTTTTTTTTTTATATATATATTAGATAGATAAAACGATTGTATTTGTGTAATAAGAGTTTAAATTTTGAAATATCTAATTTAAATTTTACAATTTAACTTGTTATACAAAAAAAGTATTGAGAACTTTTACTAACATAGAATATTAGCTTGTCTTCTGAGAGGATCTCCATACGGGTGCTTCCCCCCGGAAAGTACGTAATAAAAAACACAGCCTAAGGAGAAAATATCAACAGCGCAAGTGGTTCGTTCGCCATTAAGCATCTCTGGTGCAATCCAGCCATCAGTGCCGGTGATTCCTGATCGACGTGAAAACGATATTCGGCCTAATTGTAACTTTTTACATAGTCCAAAATCTGATATCATTGCTCTTATTTCCCCACTGGGACCAGGTGTCGAAAGTAATACATTATGGGGCTTAATATCTCTATGTACTGAAAATTCAAAGAATGTAATTCATATTTATGTAATCCTACGTTTGAACACAAACATATTTAAAAAGATAAATTGACACATTAAGTAACTATTTAAATGATTGATAATTACCAATATCTAACAAATGCAGATGTGCAAGTCCAGACGTCGCTTGTCTCAAAATATTTTTGATAGAAATCTTTTCACGATTGTATTTTCCAATGACATAATCTTGCAGAGTTGCTTCCGCAAGCTCCAGAGCTATGTAACGAAATAATTTATCTTGTTCTGTACAAAAGTACCGCACAACGTTGGCATGTGCATCAGATTCGCGTAAAAGCGCTACTTCTCGATCAGCAAATGTAAAGCAGTCAGGCAGAAGTCGTTTTACTGCCACAGATCGTCCATCGAATTCTCCTCTGTTAATGAAATTAAAAATAAAGAAAATTGTAACAACACCTATTCTGTCATTCAGCTGATTTTATAATATTGAAAAATTCAATTTTTTACTTCAATTTCAAATTTGTCTAAGAGTACTAAATGATTATTACAGAGAATACAAAATGATTATTTTGTTCAACAAACTTACTTATATACAAAAGTACCATCACATCCTTTCCCCAGAACTTCGCTTGTATTGAAAGTAATTTTACCAACGCGCACTAAACCTTCTCCAACATCTTCTGCTGCATGAATGTATCCATTACGACCATTGCTACTTGTACGACTGCTTTCACGTGAACCCTGATCAAAATGCTATTTTAAACACGTAAGCTGTTATTTATTTAACTGACTTATAAGGGCTAATAATAATGATTCTTGTTATCAAACACAACTTTTCTGATAATTTAACTTATGATGTTTTAATTGAGAACAAAAAATCTAAATATTATCACCCCTCTACATATTTTTATTTGGTTATATTTTTATTATAATGGTGCTTATAAAAAACCCCAATATTTATGCATTTATACAATGTAACATTAGAGTTTTCATAAACGTCATCTGTTTAATGTTGTGCAAAAACAATTATTAACCTGTGACATTTGCTGGAATTCTTTAAATCGGACATTCAAATACCAAAACATCCAAACTACTAATGCCACTAGAGCAACAAAAGCTATTTTCAGACCCTTGTTTTCCTGTTGATTGATCCAATCCTTACAGTCATAGTACCAGTGGAACAATTTTTTAGGAGTGCTCGTTACGTTGCCTGTGACGTTGGATTTATTTCCAAACGATAATTTTGTTGAATTGATTGCAACATATTCGTTCTGAATTATCGGATCAGATCGTCCTGTTATTTGCAAAGGTTGATTTTGCTGTCTGTACTCATGTTCTTCAGGAATTTCATAATGCCCTAAGCAGTGAATTTACAATGTAATATTACCGATGATAATAACAGCAATAATAATAACAATAGTATTATAATATAATACATTATGAATTAAAATCAAGATAAAGTTCATTGAAAATCATAATCACCTATAATAACAAAGCTTTCATCGAAGTTACGATGATTTTCATCTATAACATCACTAGATGTAATGTAAACGTGATCGTTGGACATAGGCGTAGTATTTTCATTATTACTTTCTGAAGCTAATGGCCCTTCCAGCAGTAACCTTGCGGTCTTTCCGGTTATCGTTGTAGTCGAAGAATCAACAAGTGACGGCAATGCATACAATCCATGTCTATGTTCTCCAATATATAAAGTTGGACTAAAATTGAAAAATTTTAATTTTATGTTTTCAATAATAAGTATTGTAAATACTGTGCTGTGAAAGTGCATTTTAACTTACTAAAGCTGAATATCACTAGGTTTTGATGTGATCCTATCCATCAAATGATCCAAAGTTTCATCGGAGACACTAGTAAAAGGAACTGTGATTAACGTGTCTTTTGAGGCAGTATATGCAGCTACAATGGGACTTTCTAAATCGATCTCCCATATTACTTTTCCTAATCTGTCGATCGTCACTACTCGACCAGAGGAACTTGCAGTAAAATGGACGAATTCTGTTGAATTTCAGATATTTAATTTTTTGTATCTTTAAAGGTAATTTATGTTACAAAAAATAGTGACGAAAATTCTGTTAATCATTAGGCTATTTCATAAAAAAAATATTTTCTTTATGAATTTGTAGAAAATTTCTACTGTATTTTTTGTTATAAAATATCATGAACAATGGTTTTACCATAATTTTCATTGACATCAGGATCCATTTTGGCGGCGGAATAGTCGTAAAAAGTGACATTCCATTTTTTATCCTTATGTTTGCTATCAATCATAATAATATTGTATTCCGTTCTCCCAATAAACAAAACATCCTGCGATTTTAATGGGCATGTGTTTTCACCCTTGTCAAAACCAAATAGCTGCTCTCTTTCCCCTGTCTGGGGGTCAATACTGAACCAAGTATCTATTTTTCGTCCTGTGTACAAAATGCCATCGCTACTTCGGCATGGACTGTTGGCCACAAGTTGAGGTATTGTAAACGGTAATTTTTTCAGAGCCTCAGACTCCATTCCAAAAAGATACAAAGAACCATCCTTTGGATCAGGCAAGAACATTGGTCTGAGAACAAATTTCATTTATAATAATTGATGGACAATTAAACATGAATGGTTCATATATAAATAATAAAGTATTAATTTTATAGATTTGTCGCTAAAAATACACGTTCAAATGTTAAATGCATATTTATTACTAATCACAATACTTTATCGTAAAGGCATGTTTGCACGCATAAATTACTGTGTTATAACATGCATCTTATTTTGATAATAACTCGCTTTTGTGACAACAGCTTTTATTACAATACAAGACGTTTGTTTATTAATTTTTGCTGTATGAAGTTTACTTACAACGCTGAATCCGATATGCTCTGTGGTACTTTAACTGCAGGCTCTGAAATATAATAATATTTCAAGTTAAAAATATATTTAAAAGAGTATAATTTTAAGGAAAATAAGATTTCACATATCTGTATAATTGTAATGTGATTTTTAATTATTGATATTTTTGATAAGTGATAAAATGAAATACTTAAAAAATTGTAATTAATAAACAGTTACCATCATTTTGTTTCCAACGAATCTCTCCAGTTCTTTGGCTAACACCTACAAGAGACCCACCGATAGTTGAAAAAATTAGAAGAGGATCTTCCAATTCTGGTACTAAGCCCGTATTATGCACCTATAAAACAAAATCACACATTAATAATAAAATTTTTTTGTAAGATAATATTACATTTATAATTTTATTAAATGGCTAATAAAAAATGAAACAAATAATTGACAAACTTGAAAGATATACAAAGATGAGACTAATTTTATACTGTTGAAAAAAATTGATAGGCCATTACAAGATGTTTGAATTCAACATTACTTTGCATGATTGCTTTGTAAGCTGAAAACTTATTAAAAGCAATTTAATTGATGAACTTAAAATAAATATTTGCAGAGCATTAAACCGGTAAGAAAATTAAATTGAGTCACAGATTATCTTGCTAAAAGGTAAAGAATATGATATTAATTAGTACTTTATGTTTTAATTTAATTTTTATAATCCACTTATTGAATATTTATTTAAAACATATAAAATTTGAATTCTTCAAATTATATAAATATAAATAATAAAAAAATTAAGTTATTCAAACATAAACATCATTAAAATCAACTTACAACTGACAATTTATAAAAATTTGTGAAACAATTATTAAAAGGAGGATCATATGTATTCTGAAATTCGTCTTCTCGATTGTTCTAGAACTAGTCAAAATGATGATTTTCATAATATCAAAATTTCGATATGCAAATCATATAAAATGAAAAAACTTTGGTTTCCACTGTATTAACCATTCTATTAGACCACCCATGCAAATATTTACAACAAAAGATATTGCACTGAAAGCATCAACTCATACATCTTTAGAATCATTATGCAATAAACAAATTATATTTCATAACAAAATTACTAATAAAATAGTTGAGTAAAAATTGAACAATTAATCAAACATATTGTTAAAATGAAATAAGAAAAAACATAATATAAACTGAAAAGAAACATGGGCCAAAAAGAGATAGTGGAAAAATAAAACCGATTACTCATCTTTTTTTCTCAAACTGTCAACAAGTAGGTAAAACAAGTCGAACAATTTGGAAAAAAGTGACAAGAAACTCACCTCGCCCTGTCGAGTGAGTGCCAGAAGTGCCGGTAAAATGACCAAGAGTTTCAGGCACGTTCGCGTCATGATTTTTTTTGTTTGCGCAATTACAGGACGAAATGGAGAAACGCTTAAACAAAAGTGAGGTTAGGTGGTACGCGCGTCTAACATTTGAGCCGTAAAAGGTATATTTGGAAGTGCGAGCACAAATTTTCTTAATTAGCCGCGTAGGGCAAATGTCCGGCCACTATTTCACAGTTGCATCATTTCGCGATAAATGCGCGATAACACCTGTCAATAGCAAGTTGTTTTGAGCAACTCGGACGATACTTTTCACATTTGGCCTCGTCGACGAGTCTGACTGCGCGCAAATTCATTTTCCAAGCGGTTTTTGTTCGACCAATATTTTGCGCCGAATGTCTAAGGATAAAGCTTGTTTGGTCAAGTGTTTCGCTTCCTCGTATTCATCGCCTCACTGTCACTTTTCAATGTTTCGCAGTATGTTATGGATTATACATTAGATGAGTGAAGTTGCCTGCGTAAGCAAGAAAGAACGAGATGGAAAAATCGATTCAATGCTTTGTCTTTCGGCATGTTCGGAAATTAACAATATGTTCTATTAAAAAAAAATTAATTACGTGAAATTAATTATGTGCCTTTTTTCAACAGAAATTCATGATTTCAAAAAACGTCATTTTTTTTAATCGCATCGAATAAGACTTAATAAGCTATGGCAGAATGCTAAAATCCAGTTAATAAAAGACGAAGACGAACTTATTTGTTTACATTTTATGTAAACAAAGGTAGACAAAGATGCTTCACAGCGTATACCATTATTTAAGTGATAATTTTATTAAAAGAGCAAATGGTTTAAATTAAATAAATGCATCTTCTTTTATTAAACAATAATCGATAGTGTTAATCTTTGTTTTCATCAATGGTTTTTAAAAGTTGTATATAAAAATTCAAGGAATGGAGGAGGGTAAATTTTTGAAAAGCATTTTCATTTCATGAAAATCAAAAAAAGAAACTTTGGGATATTAGCAGACGAAAAATCAATTTATTTGACTTTGTTTATTCATCAAACATTGTTTATTTCAAAGTGGATACAAATCGACGCAAGTCTGAATGATACATTTTTTATATAAAATAAGTCAATTTCTTTTTACTGTTGAAATTCGCTTATTTGCTTTCGTTGAAATGATTGTTAACAATTTCATGCAATCATTTTTTTTCTTCTTCAAAATCAAAGTAATTTAAATTTTTCTTGAACAATGAAAAATACACATTCTCATAATTTTAATAAAACAAATTACATACAATAAATTTTTGTTATATTTCTATGTCAGTCCATCAACATTCCACTTTAAAAGCATTTCCTCAAACTAATTAAAACTGTTAATGTATCATTACTGTATTTCCAAGAAAATCAAATTAAACTTGTCCCATTACTTTTGAAAGTACAAAAACTCATTAAAAAACAATAATAACCCAGTATACAAAATTTCCATTCCAATAAACTGTCTTCAATTTAATAAACATTTATTTGTAACATTAAGTATTATTACACTGAATAATTGCGTTTTCTTAATAAACATAAATCCGTTTCATGTTTCATATTCAATTTAATACCTTTTTTTAATTTTTTTCTCAATAAACTATCCATTAAAACACTCCAACTTCATCCACGTTTAAATTTGAACCTACATTTCAACGCGCCCTAAAATCGATCAATTATCATTTATGCTTGCATGCTTGAATTACTAACGCATGCCTACTCAATTAATTAATAAACAATTAAAGAAAAATTGAATCCACGGTCGAAAATGTTATTCCGCGCCCCATATAAACTTCCCACGCGGCGACCAATGACAACGCAGGCAATCCTAGTGACATGCGACGGCATTGGTTGGCTCGCCTGTGAGCACCCCCCACTACTCGCTGCTCCGAACGCGCGCACGTCGGCGCGGTGGGGAGCAGCGGTGCTCCGCGGCGGGAGGGGGGCGACTCCTCGCAGCTCAACTAGCCGGCATCGACGGTGGCGCAGCACCAGTCTCGTCAGTCGTCTCGTCGAGTGGGTTTGTTGGACGGAGTCAGTGCGCCCGGAGTCGAGCGTAGTGTTTGAGTTCGAAAGACCGTGATTTCGGCGGTTCCTCCCCTCGTTTACCCCCGGCAGTTGTGCGCGCTCAAAGCCGAACATGAGCTGGCAGGATTACGTGGACAAACAGCTGCTCGCGTCAAGATGTGTTACCAAAGCGGCGATCGCCGGCCACGATGGCAACCTGTGGGCGAAATCCGAGGGCTTCGAAGTGAGTAGCAACGAGAAACAGGACGAAGAAAGGGCGAAAAGGGAGCGAGCCGTGCGCTCGCGGGGAGCAGGACGAGCGGCGCGGCGCGGGGGAGAGCGAGACGGACGATGGGAAATGAGTGCGCGGGGGAGAGAGAGAGAGTGAGGGGCCGACGGGGGCCACGCGCGGGGGAGAGAGACGGATTAAGGAACACGGGCCGGGGGGAGGGGCCGAGCCACGTAGTAACGCGCGGCGACCGGCGCGATTTTGGGGTTAGGTCGCGTCGCTGGCGTATCGATCGGCCGGCGATCGCTCGAGCGGCGAACGCGTCGCTCGCGCGCGCGGTCGATCGAGCGAATTCGCTCGCTCGCCAGGGTGTGGCGTCCCTGGGCCGCACCACGAAAATAGTCGTCGCGCCCTTTCCCCGCGAGCCTCCCGCGCTCGCGTCGCGAGAGAGCGCCGAGCAAACGCCCGGAAGACCCGAAAAAATCGTCAGCTGCGGCCTCGCGCGGCCGCACGCACACTTTCCGGTCACGGCTGCCAAAATGGCGGCAGCTGGCCGGCCGGGCAGCCACCCCGCAGTACCGTATCCACGCGGACAATCGTCGCGCTCGATAACGCTCCGAAACCTAGCGAGGAGCAACGTGCGACGCGCCGGCATTCGAGGGGCTCTTCGGGTTTTGGTTCAAGTTCAACTCGAGTAGTCGGTTTGACCGTTGGACTGAATACTAGCTTCATATTTAGAGCACATTAAGTATTTTGATGTCGTTTTGTAATTAGAAATGCAAGATTTTATCAAGCTTTGAAGTTCGATTAACACTTGGATGAAAGTCATAACAGTGTGAAAAAGTAATATGTTGTGTATAATTAAAGATGGAAGTTGAAACAATTCGTTTCTTTGTGGAGAACAATGATGATTGGTATACTTTCAAGAAGAGAGAATGAAAAAATTATGAATGTAAAAGTAAAACCAACTAGTCATTTTTACTTCTATGAAGAAAATGATACCATGAGATTTACTTGTTAAGTTCAAGATCAATTGTAAAAATTATTATTGTATTTTGTACATAATACAAAACGGAGTTAAACTATTGTAAATATAATTACATTTATATTTGAACGTGAAAATTTCATCGTTTAATTACTTTTTAATTTCTATTTTCAACATCATAATACGATTCCTCAGCTCAAAAGCAAGTCATGAAACAAATCATCAAACAAAAATAAGTGTGATCAGACTAATTAAAAAATGCACTTTATGAAACCTTCTATAAAAAGTACTGCATCAAACGGGAATGATTAAAATGGAAGAGTAAAAAACAACTGCAGGCAAATAAACTGCAGATTAGCCAAACAATCTACTTAGCTATATCACAGTTTATATATAGAAAAATACAATCATTTCTAATTCAATTCTAATGTCTTTTACTCACTTTTTTTATTTATAGATTGATTTCATCAGTGAGGTCATTGTTTTGACAAATAAAAAATATAATGAAAAAGGAACAAAGTCACTATCCTCAATTGACGTTTAAAATTGTAATGAATGGACAAAATTGTCATCGACAAAATCATCAATGTATAACAAACAACAAAAATGATTTATAATAAAACTTGTCCGCAATAACATTGACAATTTGTTTCAATAATATACAGAAGTTTAAAATAATTTTTTGAAATGTCGAGTCAATGCAGCCATCGGTTATCAACTAATTAATGCTTGTTTATTTAAAAAAGATGACTCATGGCCGTTTCACCATATTTGATCTATTTCGTTGGAATAACAAGAAAGATTGATGTGTCATTAAATTGGTACTTTTTTTTTCGTTTTAATAATGCATTCTTTGATGAAAAACATATCTATAATGTAGGATAAATTTTGTTGCAGAGTGAAAATAAAATTGTTGATAACTTCGTGCTCAGAAATGCCTATCAGTTTTCCTCCACGCGTGTGACTCATCTATAGTCAGTGACGAATCATGGATCAAAGAGCCTCACGCTCTATAATCTCGAAGCAAGTTTCACAATTCGGCCAAATTGTTAATTCGATTATCCTCTTTTACTGCAATATTTACGTAGCGAATAATACATACGGAGTTTTAATGTAAAAGAATGTTTTCATTTTTTAACGTTAAATAGTTTATTTGTTATCTTCTTTAATCAAGTTTGTTTCATATTAAAGTAAAATAAAATGTTCAATTTAACTTAACTATAATCACAACGTATCTGATGATAATCCAGAATCGATTTTTAGATTTATTAAACAGATTTTATATAAATATATCAGTCATTTGTTTTTACATTAATAGATTTTGTCAAGGCATTGTTTCAGTTACAGATTTTCATAAAAATATCATTCATCAGAATATCGTTTTAATCATTCAATTATTAATCGCTAATAAGAATAACCCTTAAATTGATAAAGGAACAAAAAAGTTACAAATATTATTGTCATGCATTTAACTATAATTTTAGAAGATAACATTGAATGAGTCGATTTTCTTTCCATGATTAATATATATTTATTATATAATCAATTGATTTTTAAATTTACATTGTTAAATGAACAATTTAAGGATTAAAAATGAAATTACAAACTTCGAATCGATGAACGTAACTTTCCAACATTTTAAATATGTGTCATTCGGGTGTTTCACTCCCACCTCTCCATTTGTCGAGCCGGCAACTGCTCGCCAGATGCGATGACCGGTAGATGCGTCCGAGTTCGTTTCTTCCATTATTATACTATTTTTTCTCATTTCGCAGAACAGTTTGCCGCGCATAAGTATGCTCCTTGACTTTCTATAATGAAATTCACTCCTATTATCACATTGGCGCAGAGAAGTGAAAGAAAAATATAACTCTGCAATTAAGCGCATCGAATAGTAAAAAGACATTTATTCTTAAAGTAATAGTATAGTTTCTAAACAACAATTATCGTCACACGCTAATCGTAATCGTCGCTCCGATCTCGATGCTTTTCTTAACGATAATTCTTGTTTTGACCACGAGTGTTATGTCGAACAATGTGGTTTAATTCATAAGTAGAGACGTTTAATTTTTAACAAAATTTGTATTGAAAAGAATTAATATCCTATATTTAAACTGTATTATATTATACTTATTTTGATTAATAGATTTGTTATTTGAATTTTTCAATTAGAATCTATTGCAAATAAATGTGCAAAATGTTCACTGGGTCAATTGTTAGCACAATTATAATTTAATTGAATATGAATTAATTAATTTAATGTTCATATTTATAGAAACCGATGGAATAATGAAATAATTCGATTGAACCAGATCAAATATCGAAGAACCAAAATCATAATCACATTGCCATTAAAAAAACTTTACTCCGTTGATAATGCGCATACGCGTGACATCATCGTTGAACAATGAACAAACTAATGGAGTACGACATTCCTCCTCGTGATACTCATACACAAAACAGTGTCGGAGTTAATTTAAATATCGTTAACTCGGCGGAACGGCGGAATAAAAGTCACCGTGTTGACGAAAAGAAACTGCTGCACACGTGTCGCCGCCTGACCTTGAGCGCAACACAGATGGCCAATCGGATGGACCGCCGCTTTCACGTTGCGTTCGATTCTAATTCCCGAGCCGTCTTCTCCTCGTCTTCCTCGCTTCCCGGTTTCTTTTCCATTCACGCAGATTCACGCGCGCAATTATCGCGCCAAGGTCTCGCCGAGTCGCGTTTTGCATCCGTTGAAGAACAATGCCTCTTGCGCGTTACCAGTCGGAAGTAAATTACTCGAGATGATGCGTCGTTTTACAGGGAGAATTGGAAAATTGTGTCAGAAAAATTGCGATGGCTTATTGCCAGGGAAATGGTTGTATTACTAACAATGTGGTCTAATATTCTATCATTATTATTTATAGTATCAAAAATTAAATTTCAGTTTTTATATAAAATGCATAATCAAAATTTACAACGCATTTACAATTTTGAATGACTTATCAATGGAATCATAATTGGAGCTTTTTCTACTATTTTGGACGAGTTTAGAAATGATTGAATTTTGAATCGCCAAAATGAATGAAAGAATAAGAAATTAATATTTTAATTTTTTTGCAAAACCCTAAAAAAAATCTATATAAGAACCTACATAAGAATTTGACATTATTTATTTAAAAATTATTATTATATTTACATAAGATCCTCTTTATTATTGCTTCTTTTTATTACATTTAAAACAAACAAATAAATGAGACACTTTTATATTTCGTAATTTATACATTAACTTTAAACCCATTTTCCTTTTACGATTCAATTCCATTATACTTGAACAATTGACGCATCCTTAGCGCCATAAAATATGACCACTTCCGTTCATAAAGTTGACATAAACAAACAATTAAGGAACTGCCACAAGTCATCGCTTACAAAATTTACTTTGTTTCAGTTAAGACGCTCACGTAATTTAAATGCGTTCCCTGGCGAATCGTAAATCGAGAATATCGAAATACTAATAGTTTGCACTGGAAATTGGCTTCGGAAGCGGTCGTTCTCGTTTACAGGATTACGCAGATAAAGTGACAAAGAAATACACCTGACTCGGGGTTGAAGATTATCGGCCGAATGGAAAACAAAGACAATTGTTTTTAAGCTTAAGAATGACTATTGCGGTTGAACCTAAGTCAGTTTGGAGGACAATTATCTCGGGTTGCGAGGCTGGTTGAAAACGTATTGCAAAATTAAAATATCGATAATTAATTCATTAGAACATAAACAATATTTTTGTTCAACTTATTCAATCAAACTTTACTTTGACAATGAATATTATAAATAATTTTAAATTAAACTGAAATCTGTTGTAAGTAAATTACGAAATTTGTTATTCATTAATTAAGGAATATGTATAAAAAAGATTGAGCAATGTCAATTAAATGAATGTGTTTAAATGAACGAGACAAAAGTGCTAATTACCACCAAATAAATACGGCTGAAAAGTGGCACTTTTTGTGAACGTAATGCGAAAAGACGAAAAGTTATTGTTTCAATTATAATTTACTTTCATCAAATATTTATATACATGACTCAAGTGTATTAAATTAATTTAAGTGCATTATTATTAATTCAAGTATATTTTATTTCTATACTGTAAAAGGCACATATTTGTCAAAGTACATATACCGTAACATTAAAATTGAATTTTGAATATTGACCAATCAAGTTATTCTGGATTTAATTTTATTAGTTACGCTTTAAATATGAACTTTAATTTCACAGTTATATACTTAAAAATTAAATCTTATTTTGTAATGTATACATATACATTTTTGTCAAAATGCAATATTGACGTAAAAACAACGTTTTCATAAACGGGAACGACGTCGGAACGGAGAAAAGCAATCGTTTTCACGAGCCGGCGTGGAAAGAATAAAAGGCCCAAATAATTGTGTCAGAGGCACGCGCGTGCGCGTGCGTAACACGCGGCGATCGCCAGGATCGCTATCTCGCGGTTTCACTTTCGCCGTCTCTGTCTCGCGGTAGCGTTAAATCATCGGCGCGGCAATTATGACGCACTTTTACTCCCCGAGTCACGGATGGTGCATCGATTTCAGATAGGCCGTTCCGTTCAGACGAGCGTTTCTGTTTCGGCGCCGCTCGAGCGGCTTCTCGCGGCTTTTCCCGAACTCCGGCGCCTTTTTACAACTGCGCTCCTAATTGCGTCTCGCAACCTTAGCCTTGAACACGCCGCGCATAGAAATCTGTACAGAGATTAATTGGGAAAATGTGTTAAGGCCAAGATGCGCTGCATCGACATTCTAAATTGTGTATGATTTGAAAACATCATGTGCGTAAAGTTTACCACGTGGCAAAATGCCAGATGTGTTGGAATTGAAAAGAATTTCAAGATTCGAATTTTTTAAAGAAAAATATAAACATTATTGACTTTAAATTATTAAAAAATTATTAAATTCTTAAAAAATAGACAAAAAAAAATAAAATAAAATAGACAAAATGTAAACACTGAAAATAAACAAAGAAAGTGTAAAGGTCGTTTTTTCAATTTTGTTTACATTTATTGTTTAAATATTTAGTATCGTTGTTTTATTGCATCAAGAATTGTTTACGGTGTAAAGTATTTCAGTGCCAATAATGTTAATTACATTGCAAGCTTGCTCCACATAGTGAATTCAAGAAGATGGGTGGGGTGACGAGGGGGAGGGTTTGCTCGACTTTGGTGGATTGTTTGGACTCTTTTGAATGCGTTGTCTTGAGTGGGAAATGTAAATCGACTGCAGGAAGTCGAATGAACTATTTTCGTCCCGTTTTGTTTACCGTTCGCTCAGTGTCAATCGACCGTTCTACACCGGAATCGTGGTTCCGAGTGTTTGCTTTTTGGAACGCGGCCGGACTTTCGAAGGAAGACAAATGGTTGTGAGGGACAAAACCGGTGAAATATTATTTTACACCCAAGAAACTCGATTTTTTATCAATTTTGTTTGCAAAGCTTTGTTAAAAGAGATAGACGTTTGTCGATTATCAATAATTACAAGAAAAATAAATTTTACAATGTAATATTTGTTTCAAACTTTGCTAAAATGTAGGAAATTTCACAGTCGGTTTAAATCAAATATTTAAAAAATAGATTCTTCCATCTAAACAGGCCTATTCTTAAATAGGCCTGTTATGAAAATAAAATTAATAAATATTTTACCTTTAAATTGACTTAATAAATTTTGAATTCCAATTGTTCTCCCTCTAATTCAAATATATCCAACAGTTATTTACACTTATTTCCCATGCAACGACAAACAAATGAAACATAACTCTATCGTCCGAGTCTCATAACGTTGTATCTACAAAAAACAGACACCTGAAATAACTGTAAAGCATATCACAAAGATAAAAACACCAACAAAGATCAATAAAAATTGAGGCAGATGCTAATAATGGTTGCAATTGTTTGTTTAGGTAAGCAAAGAAGAATTGACAAAGTTGGTCCAAGGCTTCGAGGAGCAGGACACTTTAACGTCGTCGGGTGTGACCTTAGCCGGTAATAGGTATATTTATCTATCTGGAACCGACCGCGTGATCAGGGCCAAACTCGGCAAGGTCGGAGTGCACTGCATGAAGACGACACAAGCCGTGGTCATCTCCCTCTACGAGGATCCCATTCAACCTCAGCAGGCTGCCTCCGTCGTCGAAAAGCTGGGCGATTACCTCGTGTCCTGCGGCTATTAGGTTGGTACCTGGCCTCACTTGACAGTGCTTAAAAAAGTCATCATGAGTTACGCACAACAAGATTCTCACGACGTTTTCTTTCTTCTATTCCCATGTACAATACAATATTTTTGTACAATTCTTTTTTATTTGTTCAATATATAAAATAGAAAAAAAAGCGTTGAGGGGATTTGAACTCGCGCCTTTAAATTGTTAACAAATTAAAATTTCAATACGACAAACTTGAAAAATATTTCAAAAGATACTTGTTTTTGCATTTCAAAACGTGGTGAATGCAATTTAAAATCTGATTTACATTTCAGTTTATGGATTACAGTTACATAAAAGTTGCATAAAATTATATAAAATTAAGTATCTCTTTATCTTATGAATATATATAAATTACTATTTCATACCAGGGTGATTTCACTTAAAATTTAAAGCTATATTGGCGAATCACCAGTCCATTATATTACGATCACAATAATAATAAAATCTTATTTTGTCAACAACCACCGTATTTTCTGTTCACTCATACGATTATTTGGAGCGAGGTGACGAGTCGAGCATTCCTTTCCGCAAATAGTTTCGTCTGGAAACGTTGGATTTTCACCGCCAACGTCGCGCAACGCTCACACAGTTTTGACTTTGTAACATTTTGAAAACAAAAAAAAAGTTAATAATAAAAATAAATCCGTTAAAATCGATCTTCAACTTTCACGAAAGCCTGTAATGCGAGTCTAACTTGTTTATTTGACGATTCTGTATCAAAGAGTAATAACCTTTTGACAGTCGATTGCATTAAATCGGTTGTTATCGGCTTGGCTGATAAAGCCATGAAAAGGAATGAAATCCTGTATCTCGTTTTAATATGATATGCATGTTTATAAGTATGCAATAGCTGAAAATTTGAACGTCATATTACGAGCTTTTTAAAACAATTTTAAAACATGTTTCTGTAACAAAAAAAAAAAAAAAATCATATCCTTCATCTTAAAAGATGCTAAATACAATCAGAGCTCCACACAGTAAAATCACTTTTATAATTTATACTGTGAAACCTGGATTATGAATTAAAAATTTTGTTAGAAATACGTATAATTTTAAATGTAACTTTTTTATTTAAATTGCTGATTTCATTCTGTCGTTCCACAAGCATAAGAAAAAGAAAAAGTCCATTACACAAAAAACGATGAAAAATGACAAATGGATTAGAAAAGTAACGAATTAAAAATGTTGTAAGACAAACGTTGCAAGCGGTGCGGATGTAAGTGCTATTTCACGCTGGTTGAGCGCTAGAACGATCATCAGCGAGAATGCGCATGCAATGCGTAACCGAGTCCTGTAAGTGCGTCAGGCCTCGAGAAAATAGTATCAAATCAATCAGACGGTTAAATAGTCAGGGGACCACATTATAAAAACGGGTCATTAGCTTCCGAACGTTAGCCATTGCGTAAAAGTAAGACAAAAGTAAATGGAATGGAACTCGGTCCGCTTGATTGACGATATAACGGCATTGTCAAAATTCAAGTGTAATTAATATCTCGGTTCGGGACCAATTTGATTTCATTTTACCGTCATTAGTTTTGGCTTTGACATTACAAGAAGCTTTATTCGTTTCGAAATATTAACTTTTAGAAAATCGTACATTTCATTTTCATCGATTAAATTAATTTTATAAACGTTTTATAATTATAAATAGTAAAATTAATTGAAGAATTTAAAATTGACGAAGAAAATTGAAAAATATGTGATTATACTTTTAAACAAAATCATTTTAAAAATGCAGTGATAATAGAAACTCAAAGCACGATAGGCCTTATCCATAGTTTCTCCAGTGTCATAAAAATGTCAGTAAATCGTAAATTCTGAGTTGATAATGATTATCATCTATTCGAATGACAAAGAAAAATGAGAGAAACATAGGCAAACACAAATAAAAATATTCGACTACAAATTTAAACTCCAATAAAATATTAATTTTAAATGTCCAGTGTTTGTAAGCTAAACTTTACAAAACATAAACCTGAGAAATCAACATAATGTGTTTTCTAATATAATAATGTCTCAATACTTTTTGGAGACAATTTTATTTATATGGAATTTATATGGAAGACAAATTTATTCGGTTATAGACAAGATGAATAAAATAATTGTTGAATAATGTATTTTATTGAAAAGGGGAAAAGAAAGAAAAAAAACTCAACTTTCTCAAATTAACTTTAATAATCAAATATACGGTACTTTCAGTTACATAAAATTAAAAAAAGATCGTCATTAACTTTCGTGAAGATAAAAAAAGGTAAACTTTATACAAATAAAAGTCTTAGATATATTTATTATTCTTTCATTGAAAAAAAAAAAAAAAATCAATAGTTTAGTTGGAGAAATGTCAACGTATTTCTTGAAAATTTAAATGGCGAACAAATCGAAATGATGGATCGTATTATTTCTGTTGCAGTGACTTCTGGGATTCGAGATACACAAAAACACAAATTATCTAATATTAATAATAAACGATACGGTCGATGATTTTCAAAGTGACAGCGAATGGGGCGCACGACAGCGACGCGATGCAGGCACCGTCACCGCAGCCGAGCGTCATCGTCATCAGCCAGTCGTCGTCGTCCTCTCCTCTTGAGTCAGCCCAACGGAACAGCTACCGTAACGGCACGATTCGGAGCCTCTGGCACATACACACACAAATCAAGTCACACAAACTTAAAGACACAGGCGCGCGTTCACCCAGTGCGACCCACACAAACACACACACAAACATACACACAAACAAAGGGATACACGAAAGAAACGTTTTTTAATTTTACAAGCATAATAATAAAAGATGAACGTACAACCGAGCGAGTAATTGCTAAAGGAATTTTCATCGAATATGACACACCTTTACCATCAGATCCTCATCAGATTTCTATAAGTGTAAAAGAAAAAGAAGACAATGGATGAAAGAATATGAGACGACAGGATGCTAGGAAAAACACTTTTTTGTCGAATACTTTTATGTGTGAAAAGCAGATATGAAAAATGAGAAAGAAAAAAAAAAGTAAGCGGAGATAAAAAGTAAATGAAACTTTTTAATTCTAAGTGTAACGATTGATAATATTGATACTACTGAATAACGCTGATAATATTAATAATAATTACTGGATAACTTTAAAGTACCATTGTATTAGACTGCAGTCGCTAGCAGTGCGAAGAGGCAAGAGATGACGAGTGGATGCTTTTATTAACGGAGCGAGGGAGTGGAAGTGCGCGCAAATGCCGAGAGCGAGTGGGAGCGCGGCTGCGCTTGTTTCCTTCAACTGGGATGCGCGCAACTCGAACCGTCGATTTCTTTCGTTTTATTCACTCGACACACGAACCTTTTCTTTTAATCTCGGACATTCAAAGTTGTGCCTCTGTTCTACGTTTTCGATATTTATTTTGCATTTTACTCAGTCGCGTTTTGCATTTTCGTTTCATACTCCCGTCACAATCAACGACTTACTTATCCACTTCTTTCGTCCTGTTTATCTTTGTCACCGGCCGATTTTTACAGTAAATACCCATCTGCGAACATGATTGTATTGTTTTGATGGCACCATAATAGCAAATTTATGTTCATAGTATAATATTTTCGGCGAATAATATTGTGGAAGTATTTTAAGCCTGTCAAAATGTTTGAATAGAATGGTAAATGGTAATAGGAAGTACGAATATCAGGATATCGCTGATATTTTTAGTGTCTTTTGTGAATATTTCAAGTATGGCTAAATGTTTGATAAAACTCCAACTTTTATGTATGTCTTATTAGATTATACTTTAGTTCTATACGTTTATAATATTACAAAAATTTACTAAGAGTATTGATTGATATGATTTGTTTAAAGGAAAAAGAACTAGTAATTTAACAAACTTTATTATAATCATTTGATATCATTTTAACCAAACATTTTTGATATGATAATATTTCTGAAACAATATTTATTCGTTAATAATATTATATGATAGATTATGATTGTTTCTGCTATGTAGGGATGTTCATAGAATAATATGATATTACTCGCCGATAGGGATACGCGCGTTCCTTAAAAAAATCTGTATATAAATATCGAAGACGCGAGAATGGAGCCTCGGCCAAATGTCACTGGCGCGCTTCCCCCACCCCGCCCTCCGCTCCGCGCCTCGCCAGCCTTTTCTGGCGCATCGATCGATCGTAGATCTGACGGAGAATAATACTCGATTGGAATCGTTTGCTCAACGCTCTCCTTTCCCGAGCACCGAGCGGGACATTTCTCTGGGGCTCACATTCTTTCCTTACACGTCGCCGAAAAATCGCGACACGCACCTAAAGTCTGCTCGAACTTTCGTTCGCCCAGCACAAGCCGTTTGCAAGCCGACGTTCTTCTCGTTTCTTTCAATCGTTCTTCTTGTTCCCTTTTACCATACACCTTTTTTTCTTGTTTTCGTGCTTAAATGTCTATTGTCTTTTTTGTCTGTAATTTAATTTTTTTTTAATTGCCTTTTAATTTTGACAAATAATTTGTATTGCCCCGTTCGGCGGGGTCAAGTAGCCGCAATTTGTGACTTACTTTTGGCCTCGCTATTGTCAGAGTTTTTACTTGAACCCGTCAGCGATTACCCGAATGTCGTTGAACGCGTCGCCGATATTACTGTACCGATACTCGATCCTCCCGTCCGGTTCTGATTTTCCGTTTGTTCGCGTTTCTTGTTTTAATCGCGGGACAACGAGATTTTGAATGTATGTGTGTGCATGAGAGAGTGAGTCCAAGAGCGCGAGTGAGGCAAACGGAGAGAAAGTCGGAGACGAAAGGAAGAGTAACTCTGACGTTTAGGTGTAGCTTTGTAAAATGAAAGTTTCTCCGAACACCTTTTTTTTGCATAAGTCGAAAGTAAGATTGTGTTAAAAGAGTAATAAATTTGTATAAAGTGGTGTAAAACGGTCGTACTTGTTTTTTTCCACGATCTCAATTTTTTTCTGGGTTTACCCTTCTCTTTCTCCCTGACTGTTAAAGATTTTAAAAATTTACACTATTTTAATTGTTTTGTTAAGCATAACAAAATAATTTTTCAACTTTTAATTATATAATTCCTCTTCTTTTTTTCTTTTCTTCTCTTCTTTTCATTATTGGAATATATGTAAAAAATAAATTTGTCTTCAAATTTGATGATTTTTGATAGTTTACCTAAAAAGATTATTGTTTGATTAAAATAAAAACAACTGTTATTATCTCAAAAGAAATTTATTTTTATAATAATTATCACCTTATCTGTTTCCATCAATTGAAACAAACCTTCAAAAGATCAATGCAAATGATAAATTCCGTGTAGGTAATTAAAATAAATTAAAGAAATTAAGAATATCAAAGCCAATTAGATTTGTTGAGATCAGTGCGCACCACATCTTTACGTCCGCAAGGCTGACCTAGATATTTCTGGCTGCCCCCCCCCCCTTCCCCATTCGTCGTACATTAAAAATATAACGGTATAACCTACCTTGACAAAATGCAATTCTGGAAAGGATATAATGCAGATTTAAAGTTGTTGGAACTTCACTAAATTCACATTTTTTATTAATTTTCAAGCGTACATGAAAAAATACGCTAATCGACTCGTTAACGACTCGCTAATGACTCGCCAACGACTCAGAAATTGGTTTTAACTCGCTCACGACTCGTCAATGACTCAGAAATTGGGTTCGAGTCGTTGTCGAGTCGTCAGCGAGTCGCATATTTTTTACTGGGTACACTTCAATATAATTTATAGCAAAATACAACGTTTAATTCACTGAAATAAGAAAAACAAAACTTTTAAGTTCCAAATTGTAATAATTTTCCATGCTGTAACAATGATGCAAATTTGCGAATGAACTAACAAACTAACAAACAAAAACACTAAGAACAAATTCATTCATTTTTCTCGGGATTCAAAATGCAGGACAGTAATGTATCGGGCACAAAATAAATAACTCGTGTTGAATCGTACCTTTAAATACATGTCTTTATTTACATCAGTACTATGAGATACGAAAGAAGTTAAATAAAATTGATCGAATATACATTTAGCGGAACGAATAGCTCGAATTGAAACAATCAAGTGTCCTAGATGAAAACCCAACGGCATGCGCGAGCCGCGACCAGTTTACAAATATATTACGTCTTTTTACGCTTTGCCGCTCTTGTCGAAAGGCCAATCACAAGAATCGGCGTGCTTCTCCCCATTGCCTCACGTCAACCGAACAGACCAGGACAGTTTAGACGAACGCAAATACTAATGTATAAAAATAATACGATCTTGACGGTTGCGCGACAGTCACTTCCCAACATCAATTCTGAAACACAACTCCGTCATGAAAACTCCTCCAAACTTGTGCTCATTTTCCGTCACTTTGACTACTTTTTCTTTGAGCCAAAACCTATCCTCATCCTTCCAGCTTCTAGGATATACGTTATCATTATAATTTTAAAAATTATATTAAATGTCATATAATCGCATTGCCGCTATCGCATATTTATATATAATATTTATATCTTTGCATATATCATTATCTAAAATCTCGTTAATTCGTACTTTATGTCCATACAATTGTTGTTATTAAGAATATTATTATCGTTACCATTAATCGCGCGTAATCATGTTTTATCGTGTGACATTACGTGTTAATGCGGCTACGAACTTAAAATTCGTATTCGGTACTTTAATGCAACTTCTCACGCATGCTCGCAAATTCCAATGTCTGCTCTCCCGCAACCATACTTCCTTCGCTAATAATAATATTCATAACGAACAATCCGACAGTCGTTCTTAACTTTTCATAGCTTTCTAGTAGCTCGTTTTCAATCAGGGGGCTCACACAACTTTTGGGGACGAGGTTGTCAATTTTACAAAAACATCTCAAAAACATTTATTCCTTAATTTAACGCTTAAATACAATTAATGAACAAAAATGGTTATTCAACTGAAATGTTGTCGAAAAATAATAATCATCACTACAATTCAAAAATGGTTGAGGTTTACTTTTTGTGGTTCTCATATTTTATTTTTATAAAAATGTCTTCGAGTCGAAAAGAATGATTACAAAAGGGGTGTAAATTTCGACGATTAGGCATGGTAAAAAATGCGACGTCGTAAAGTGGCTTTAAATTCGAAATAGAACGTGATTGTCGGCGCCGTCGATAGACGACAAAGATCCGTGAATACAATCCGCGGCGATATGACAAAACCGATATCGACTCGAATAACGTTTAGGTCTGTTTATCTAGCTACATTTTTACCTTCGTTGTTGCTAAAGTTCGTAGTTCGTCGTTGGATTCAAAAATAGCTAACGGGGAGAACGAATGACGACGGTGGTCAACTAACTGGCCGTTCAACCGGCCACGCTCCAAGCAAGTTTTCTTCTGTCCCAATCAATCGAACTGATCAGTCAATTAAACGCTGAAGGTGTACAGAGAGAATTTTTCTACAATTTTTTTTTATTCTTCAATTTAGCAAGTGATCTAGTGATTTTTTTAAACTAATTGAAGAATCATATTATCATTATCATTAAGTATATAAATGTTAGCAATTTTATTACTTACTTTACTTAAATTTTATGTAGAAAAACTCAGTACTTGATCTGATCTTAAAGGTGGCAGCTTGAACCATCGTCTGAATGCAATGTGTACCGTGTAACAAATTTTTATTTCAAATTGGAGGCTTGTACTATTATTTAATTGATTTTTCGATACTTTTAATGCAACATTCAACGTTTACAATATTTAAGTATAAATGATTATCAATCATTTTAAGGTCGTTTTTTAGTCCAGAAAAGTTCAATTTAAAATCTTCTCTCCGACACAAACGCGCTATTATTCCCTAACTTTCAGTATTCAATCTTTGGATCTTCCTACCCACCGGGTTGAAGCTTAACGTTAGTATTTCAAATATTGCAACACGCGGGACATAATATTTAGCTTCTTATTGTTTTAATCGATACGATGTTAATGAATTAAAAAACCGGTATCAAAATCAAACTCTTTGGTCGACCTTCCTTTCATTGTCCTTCCAATCATATTTATTTCCCTCAAGACATATTATTAATATAATTTATTTACGCATATTTACACACACACATATACATACACACACCCAAAAGAATACGATACACTAGAGTACAGTAGAATAAAATTGGGGGCGCGTCAAAAAGTCGAACCCAAAAATATGCACTTTTTTAAAAGCATCTGCTGTCAAAATAAAATTCACTTGGTACAAGTGGAATTTTAATGAATTTGACTTATATCAAATAAACGCATATCTGTTGAGTGAAAACCACTTATATCGAATGGAATTCACTTCCTTCAGAACGACGTAAAAAAAAAAATCTTATTTTGTGAAGAATTAGTCATTTACTTTGAATGAAATTTATTTGTGACAAAACTATTTGAATATAAAAAAAAGCTAACTTTAAAGCGAAAATCATTTATGTCAAATGATGTAATAATTTCAAAACTACTGCAGTCTTCTTAAAATAAAATGAAATACTTTCATGTGATTGAACCCATTTGTTTTAAATTACATTCTGGTATCAAACGTAATTCGTTTATATCGCGTTGATACAAATCGCGTTGATTCAAGCGGATTTCAGCAGATACCTTTAGAAAGGCGCTGTGCGCAGAATTGAATCACATTGTGCGCGTTGCTTCGAAACGTGCGCAAGATTTAACAAGTGCGCGTGGTAACCAACGTCACGACAACGTTTCAGACGCATTTAACTGATACCGCATAAAACCATCCTTCGATCCCACGCTGACACGGCACGGCTGATAAAAAGCACCCTCCCCCCTTGCACTTTCTGTCCCCCTCTTAGCTTTTGCTTTCGCACGGTCAATTTCATCATCCACTCTCCGTACCAATTATACAACCTTTTATGCTCTACGACAAACATCTACATTTTTAGCTACGTGCTGTTAGCTGGACATTCCGCATGATCGATGAACTTCCCTTACTCCTTTTTTATTTGGCATCCAGTAAACTGGATTTTTCAATGCTTTTTTCTTCGATTGCAAAGTGCGTTCTTTTTTCGGTTTACTTTATTATTAATTTAGTTCTCACGTTTAATTGTGTTTTTTACTTGAGTGTCAAGTAGGCCCTAACCGAGCGATCTACCTGTCGTTCTTGCGAAAAACCCGTTATTAAAAGCGGCCAAAAAAACTCGTTAGCTACGATACGAGATATATTATTTCATTCGGAGTCTTGCGGAAGGGATGATATAGGCAAAGTAGAAAGATACAAGGTTTCTATCAGGCACCATGATTATGAATCATTACGCTGGACCAGACGAGCAGTCTTTAATGTTTGACCAAAGTTTCGCATTTGTTTTCAGTCAAGTTTTCCAAATTCTTATTATTAATTATAAATTATTTTAACGAACGTTAGACTTACATTTAATATAGAAAAATAACCATTTTATGTGATAAATCAAATTAAAACTTAAATTGATCACTATGTTGAACAGAATATTAAACATATATAAATTTTTGATACTTATATTTAAATATTTTATTGAATCAGTACTGTGCACGTAAATCAAGGACTTTCAAACTCAATAAATTTAATTGAAAAAAAATAAATTGGATCTTTTTAATTGAAAACGCGTAGAATTTTCTTTTTTTTTTTACTTTTGAACCACAAATAGTAGAAATCGGTATAAAACGACAAAAATATAAATCTTTTCATAATCTCCATAATAATTATAGGTTGACCAGTTTCACCAACAACTTATTTACCTTGTTCCAATTTGATGGTTTATCAACATTACATTCTCCTTGTTCATAATTTAATCAGTTTAAAAACTCTCTTTCAACTTATTATTACAAAACTTTGAACCAATAACAGTAAATTATCACAAATATCAAATAATCATTATCTTCTGACTAAAATAAAGAGTAATGAAATCAACGAAACTTTTTAGTTTCTAACTTGTCGATTTGTCTTCAGCTTACTTATATAATAATAACAATGCATCAACTTGAGTCAATAATAGAAAGAATGTTCGCTCGCCAGGCCAATCGACTGGACGTGAAGAGGTTGAAGAATTTTCGGGCTTGTAACCTTTGCCGTGAAAAAAAAGTCTTCGACCACTTGACGCCACGATCCGATTATTTTAATTGCCACTTAGCATTGCAATACCGTGCTTGTCTTAGAGATTATTGTTATTACGTTGCTTGATCTGCCGTTGCGCTGTTACTGCGGTGCGTGGAACTCCGCTCACTGCACGATGCAGCAGCAGGGGTTGCTGTTGAGGGTGGTCGTAGCGATATGGTGCTGTCGCTTCTGGTCTTGGCGCTGTCGCTGGCGGCTGGCTACCCTGGCGCACCTGGGCTATTGGTTCTCCAATGAGTAATGACGCGACCGTTTCCAAAAGTTCTTGAAGAAGCCCTTTTTCTTCGGCGCCTCCACCGTATCCGTACCTGCGCAAACAAATCAAACCAATAAGTTATTAAATTGTTCATTTCTTGACATTTTATTATTATAATTATAAAATAGATTTTATAACAGAGAAATCTATTACCAACATTTTCTATATTTTTATTAATAAAAAAATAAAATTAAAGTTATTTTTATAAGAATTGACAATAATAAATTGATTGTATTTGATTTTATTACTACTGATTATAAATTTATTCTGTAAATTATATATCTAAATTATTTATGAGGTATATCAGTGACAAAATTTTATTTTCATCAATAAAATAAAGACGAATAAATAACTTTATGGAATGTTCTTTCATTGTATTTTCTAATTTGAAATTATTGATGGTATTAAAATCGAAGAATTGTTAACGCATTTTCGCTTTACTAGGATTAACTTGATCTTTTATTTGAACAACCATTTTTATTATCTTCAATAAACAATGAATCGTAGAATAAAAGATTCTTATAGAGTGGAAAGCAATTTATTTACAATTAAACTACCTTTGTGAATCAGCAACGTCATTATTAAAGAAATGCCCGAAACGAGAAATAATTTTCAATCAACTTTGTCGACGGATTTTTTGCTGCTTTCGCTAATCATTTATCATGAAATTACAAATTATTCTTGGCGAAGCTGATTAAATGCACAATAAAGTGCCGGCACGATTGCAATAAAGTTTAATTAATAATCTGTTGAATTAGATTGACTTGTCGACGCTGTAATTTAGACTATAACAACAGTTTGTTAGAAATTCAGCGAATACATCAATGTGCGATGGCACAATAAGTTGTCGTTATCTTCGAGTAAGGTCTTTGTACTGATATTTAATGGAATTATTTTTCTCTTTGTGGTAACAATGGTTACAATTTTTCTCTGGAACAAATGACACGATAATTAAACGCAATCGAGTGGCGTAATCAGAGTCAATGAAATTTACAGTGTTGATTAACTATCAAATTAAAAAAAGTTTAGTGATAAGCAAAAGAATTACTTTTAAGGCGGTTTGTTAATTGCAAGTAAACTTTTTTTTCTTAAATATTAAATTTTAGTAGAAAATAAGTTCCAAAATCTTTGGAACATAAAACAATAGTTTTCTTTTGTGAAATGAAAAGATGTGATTATTATATCTAATCAATAATATAAATTTTAAAAATCAATGCAATTTTTCGATAGAAACAAGGGATGAAAAGACCTTTTAAATGAACGGATCAATTTCTTTAGATTTAATTAAAATGAAGACAACCGTTTAATTGTCTCGTTCGAGAAATAAATTTGGCTTGCGCGAGGAAACGAAGCACGGCGTCGATGAATTTATAAAATTTAGCGACCGGCTGAGTGGAGAAACGTGTAGACGATAATGCAAATCACCTATTTGTGCATCGGGCTGCTGCAGCATTGGCGGTCAAGGCTTATTTACATCTCGCGGATATTATTGATTTCGACTTCTGCGACTGTCATCAATCATACGTTGAGAAAAATTACAAACAAAATTGCTGAATCGCTCAGCAAGGAAAATACGCAAAAATAATTGAAATATTGATTTAGATTAATATTATAATTAACTTTTAAGATATTGAAAACAAATGTACAGATATTGAGGGTCTAAAGGCAAAAAATACCAAACGAAGTATCCCAGTTTTATTATTAATGCTTTCAGATAGAACTGTCTTTGACGCCGTTTTCGGCAAGTTTATTCATTTTCCCGGCCAAGTGTTTGTTTAATATATTTTAACCACGCGTGCACATAAGCTTATGTTAATCGACCGAGTCCCGACACTGTATATGCCGCGCGCATTACAAGCAGCGTCCCTTCCGGTAAAGTCGGGTAAATTCGAGAAGCCCAAAGTAGATGTTTATTAAGGAAAGATAGAAAAAAGAAAAAAAAAGAAAAAAACGCCTCGGTACCGTTCGTTTCGTACTATTAAATTTGGTTGATCTTGCGAATGGTTAATTTGCGCATCAATACGTGACAACGTTTTCCGATAAGAGGAATAAAAAAAGGAGGGATATGAAAGGAAACGAAAAGAGTGGTTTCCGGTTCGTTGGCCGGTGGTACACATTACAGGCGTGGAATGGAATTGCTCTCAGACGCTCGGGTCGCGCGCGGAATTCAAAAATCGGTCTTTAAATATCCGCCGGGATATTCGAGTGGCACAGTTTGATGCGAGAATGTGGAACAAGATTTACTGGAATTCTAATTAAAATCGAATTGCTGTCTTGATTCTATCGGTTAAGTGTCACTTGCAAGATGTACAGCAATTTTAGCCATAAATTACCAATCACCTTCAGAGAATTTTATTGCAAAGAGTATTATTAGAATATTTCATTTATATTCACCAATTAATTACTATTGATTTTAAGAATTTTGAAAATTGAAGGAAACTTTTGTGATTAAAATAATGTGGCATTAAAAAATTAATTATATGTATTATAAATGGTAATATATAAATTATAAGCGGTATACTTTTATGAAGTTTTTCGTATATTAAAGATGAACGATTGTATATAAATAAAATATTTATATATGGATGCTAGCATAAATAAAATATAATTTTCTTCTATTTTATGATTATACCTCTCATATATGATTCCAGTGTATAAAAAACATCACTGTCCATAATCATCAACTTTTTTACATACAATCATGTACCTTTTGCAGCCTTATTTATTTAAGCGAATCAAATACAGATAAAATGAATGTAAAAAACGAAAAGAAACAAAATTGAGTTTGAACGAAAGACTTGTCAATTTGTTGGCTGTTTGAAAGTGTTTTACGCAAATGCAAGGGCCAATGATCGGATGCGGGAAGGAAGATAGCGCTGGCGAGTCTGCGTACGGATCAATACCAATAGAGCGGGAGGGACGGTGCCGGGATAAGGACCGAACGAGTCTATGGTACGTAGACGCAGTCTCGGGTGTGTCCGATTTCTCGCGCAGCATCCACACGTGCTATTCTCAGCGTGCGCCCGGCATATGCACTGCCATTGACAAAATCTCCAGAACAATACGCGATTTAACATTTGCAACATTGACTTTGATACTCAAACAAGTCGGCGAGTTAACAAAATTTTATTCGTTCGTCATTGCGATGATATTTGATCGTCTCTCGACGAATCGTTATCGAACGGTGTTGCGTTTCATTCTTCAAAGATCTTTAACGATTTGATGACTGATAACGCGGAATTATTTCAACGTAAGCGGATCGAATCACATACAATTTCGTAGTAGTTAAGTAGATTTTAATTGATTTTTTAATATATTAATTTAGAAATATTTAGGTTTTCGTTGACAGGAAAATTGTGTTTTTCAAACAATAGCTTTTCACTTTCAAAGCACGCGCATTTAGATTGCATTACTTAATGATGATAGTAATTGATATTTTGAACTGTATCATTAATATCAAATATGTAATTCGATCAGCTAAAATGTCGTAAGTTATCTGATTTAGCTACATTAAACATACGATGCAAGTGTTTTTACTGTTATCAATTTTTTTAAAATGAAATTGTTCTAGTATCTACATTCTCAATATTTTATTACAGTTTCGACGATATATTAACAAAATCATTCACCTAAGATCATGATCTTGAGTTTAAAAATGAATTCTATGTACAGAAGGAGTAAAAAATAAATTGACAAAAGTTGTTGGTCGACAATAAAATGATCGTTTAAACACAGGATGAGTTTTTGAATCGAAACAAATTCATCCTTTTCTTTCGCTTTTTTAATTGGAGCATTCACTTGCAATGACAACGCACCTTGATTTCCAATTTCATTAAAGCGATCGAGGTAAAGGTTGTGGCAATTCCATTTTCATTCGATTTACTCAAAAAATACGGCGATTCGAGCAAAATCCGAAGCTGTTGGAGCGATGAGAAGTGTCCACGAAAATAACCGCGCAATATTAATAGGTTTTCGCAGAGATACCACGGGGCGTAAGGAGAGAGGAGATATTTCAGAGAGCCGTATGACGGTGCGCCGGTGTTGTGTCTTCTTTTACGTTAATTGCGTCGTCCACCGGCAGCGCGCTAGATTGTTTCATTATACCGTTTCGCGGTTTTGGCAACGCCACTCGAAAGTTCGCGTTTTTGGGTAATTCGCGGTAATTTTACTCGGCGATGAGTCACGGCAACTTTGTCGCGTATTTTTATCACGACGCGTTGGGGAAAATGTTTCAACTAGTTGACCGCGACTCTTGTTTGAAGAAGCTTAAAGATTGTGGTAATTAAAGCGGTAGTAAGTTTTTCAAGAAGTTTGTCACTTTTTTTTAAATTTTTTTTATTTAAGTACCTCGTTATATTAAATTTTATAAATATAAATAAATATGGAGATATTCGTTAAAAAAAAAATATAATTAAATATTTGAAGAATCTGTATGTGTTACTTCTATTCTTCTTTGTAATTAATTAAAATAATGTTAGATGTGACGTTTTTAAAAGTTTATTTTAATCGCATCAATAAATGATTTTTGAATAATGGTCAGAGTTATTCAAATTTAAGTGCATCGGTATTTAATCGTAAATAAGTTAAGCTTTGAGATACTGTTGTTTCACAAGTTTTCAATGAATTCGAGATTTATCAGCGATTTCGGCGATCAGTGATTCATAAGATCTGTGTGTTCATTATTCATTTAAAAGGTATGCGTGAATCGGTCGGAACTATTTTTAAATTTTTTAACACATCGTGAACTGTGTTTCAAAAATATGTCACTTCGATCATTTAAAACCGTTTTATATTTAAGATATAAAAAAATAACTTGAACCGTTGAAAAATATGTAATTATGAAATACGAAAATATTATTGTTACAAAATTGGAAGTTACTGTAAATATTTATTCGTTTTGCATAATTGTTTAAAAATCAAAACTATAATCATTTTGTTTTTTTCATTTAACATGAATCTCCAAGTAGAAAAGAGTTGTAATAAATATGTAGAAATTGTAAATGCCGACACTCCTGCATTTGAATATCAGCCAGGAATGTTGTCACGGGGTATAAAATGTAAAGATAAAAGTTGCGGTACATTTTCTTGGCTGAAATTGCACTTAAAATAGAGAAAAAACGTTAGTATTAAACTTTGGATTTCATTTGGCTTTTCCATTCATTAAAACACTCAAATTGAGTGAAACTGCTATGTTTATTTATAGCAAAACAAGTATTAAAATTTCTTTAATAACTAATTATTACAGTTTATAATATTTTCAGGCCGAACTTCGAAATATATCGAGCTTTTATGTCTGATAAAAAAATTTTTTTTTGATCGAGACAAGATGCGGATTGACTCTCAGGCGAACGGAATATTAGGATTTATTTTTGGTGGCTTTTACACCGCGAAGTAATACTTCGGCAAGATTTTTCGTGGCTGTTGACATAAAGAGCGTTCAAAAATAGCAGAAAACATGTGTCGTGTCCCTTGGAAGTTAAATCACACGAGACCATTGCGAGAGAAAAATCAGCTTTATGGGGGAAACCTAAAATTATCAATTTACGACCTGAAAATCACGGTTAGAGAAATGCTTCGCTCGTTTTCTACTCTACAACGCGGCCGCGGAACAATTTCCAACAATGTATAAACTAATAACGTAATTGCATGTTATACCTAATATGAAAAAGTCATTTTCATTCGTCGGTTCGTTCGACGAATTTTTCTGATGTCATTTAAACGAATAATTGATAAAAATGGATAACCAATGGAAATTGCACTATTAAAATTACTGTTTTCAAACTGACCTGATTTTTTCTGAAATTACAAAAGCATGAATTATTCTTATAGAATAATTTACATTAGTGTTCGATGTCTAAAATACAGGTTGATTTTTATTAAAAATCCGACAATTAAAAGATGATTATTTATTAATAGATCGATATAAAAACAATAAATTGTATTTAATGATTCTTTTGATTGCACCACTTAGTCATAATGAAATCGAAACGAAAAATAATGATATATTATCTTGGGCTGGATGAAAATGAATCGTAATTTCGTTGGCGAGAATTGTAACATCGATAAAAAGACTCACTGGCATAGGGGCCGGATGGCGAAACGTTGTCTCTGCCACTTTTGCCGTCTTTACTTCCGCTTCCTGTAACAATAAGATAAACGAGGTTTTCGTATAAGTTACAGTTCAACATTTTTTACATTTATCGTTATATATATGTATCAAAATGATTGAAAGAAAAATAAATGGAGTTAATAAAAAAGTAAAAAGTAAAAATTAAAACAAATAGTATAAAAACGAATCAATTGCAAGCAGAACTTTAATATGGCAAAAATGTCAAACTACAAAAGTAATGAAAAAAGAAAAGTACGGTTGTCGCTAAGGTCTACAATGGTCAGTGAATTGGATGATGCTTTTCTCGTAAAAGTAATGGGTCGTTTTGCAATGTGAGTCAAGGTGTTGGGCATTCGTCAATGCGTGAAAAATGACTTTGATTTTTGTCAAGAGGCAGCCGCTTTTGAGGTCATCAAATGCTTCTGCGCCGGTTTCATAAGTCAGTACTTTAACTAACAAAAAAAATATATGTACACGAATATATTTATAATATACGTTTGTATATATACATATATATATATTTCATCTAATTCTAAATTCTAAGAAACTAATATCCGGCTACCGGAAACGACTACATTTCGATGGGCAATCATAACATGAGAAATTTCATTCCCAAAATGTCGATATTGTGACGACATTTTCGATACATCAAATTCCTTAATTGAATGTAATTTCAAAAATATTGATCGAATAATACACAATTTTTTCAAATAATATATCATCTTTGTAAAGATTGATTGACCTGATGTGTTTACTGATCTTCAATTAAATTCTGTTCTAATAATATTTATTCTAATAAGGTATACTGAAATTGTACTGAAGTTTTCGGCTGAAGAATTTCAAAGAGGTAGTATGATATTTATTAGAAACAACTAAACGATCTTTTTTTTCTTCTTTACGTGTGGACTTGTCCGGTTATAGCAAGAGGATGCGTTAATTCAAAGAAATAGATGTGAGAAGCGGTACTTGAGAAAAAGTTGTAGCAGACTGACTTAACGGAAAAGAGTGCATTGGCATTGTAAAAGTTGCAGATGTACCGGCTGTAAAAACAATCCGAAACGAGAGATAGATGAAGGTAATTATGTCTGCGGCGTCGCTTAATCGTTTGATCAAAAATAAAACGTTTGTTTGCATTTTATATTCACGACGTTTCCTTGAGAATTTAAGCAAACTTAAAAGCGTCATAAGCCTGATTTGTTCAGTATTTTGAACAAACACAATGAATAATAATAAACTATTTATGAAATATGAAAACAAATATTTGTCACAATATTCAAATATTTTAAATTTTGAAAAATTATTGCAAAAGTGTTTCCAGATAAAACATTTTCAACAACAACCACAACAAAATTGATCAATAATTTGTTCAAATACTTCAAATATTTTTAAAAATAATTTGGAATTATTAAAACTTTTTTTTACAGATTTCTTCGAAGATTTCAATTGAATATCACGTGACTCGGATCAGTAGATAATAAATGAAAAGTAAAATTCCCATCTGATTCACTCGAATCAGAATATCTTGATATTTCTTTTAAAAAAAGTTGGGCACACAAAAACTGTCGACTTTCAAAATTATTTTTAATTGCGCGCAATAACGTCGGGACGCGACGCCGAAGTAACACATGGTCGTTGATTGGCCATTTACGAACCAGTCTACCCATTTTCCTACATTGCCACTTAAGGAGACCGTCAGATGCACAAATTGTGCGCGGAGTTAGCGCGACTCACACGCGCGCGAGCATGCGCTCGGCCGCGCGAAATAACATTTTTCATGGGCTAATATCCGTTGCGTAATCCGCGCATTCAAAAATGAATAACAAAGTCGTAAATTTAGTCGCATGTAAATTTAGATCTACCCGTCGAAATCAAGACCGCGTAAACTGTTTTCGTTGATCGCACGTCCCTGAATGATTTTAATAAGATCAATGTTACAAGGCCTCTGTTTTTAATAGAACTAAAAAATATTGATTCGAAAAAATTACAAAAATAGTGTGCGTGAAATTGCTACCGTTTGTTAATTTACGAATCCGATGTAAAAAAAATCATGCAAAGTGAAATTTCATTTTCAATGTTTAGTACAATTTGTATATAACAATGTTTGAAAACGGAATAATAAAGTAAAATATATGATTATAAAGAAAATTTTGTGGTACATTTCGAATACTTTTGCGAGTTGGTTAAAAATGACAATAATTTTATTCGAATTTATTTTAAGACTGAAATCGTTAATAAACAAATTATAGACACTTCTTGTTAAAAGTTTTTATCTTCGAATTTTATTTGTTTTATTAATCAACAAAAATTAATTATTAAAAGAGAGTCACACATTGTATGAAGTCTTAATCTTCTCAATTCAAAATATTAGTCTTATCTTCTTAACATAGAATATCTCGGTCTATGGAAATGAAATTTATTAGTATTTTTGTATAACTTTATTTTTGAATGTAATTATCATTCGATGCTAACTACATTAAACTTTCATCAGCCTTAAATTGAGCGTACGTGATCAACGTCATAATGCTTAAGTGTGGTATTTGCGCACGCGTATTGTAAATATTTTAATCCAACACAATGACTGACAATAAGAGAAAACTCGCCGGATCGCGATAAGCCGTGAACACCGCAGGGATGGAACTCGAATGAGAGTCGAGGGCAATGTCGTCGCTTGCCCTGAGAAATCGATAACACTTCTTTTATCGGGAAACCCGTGGTCGCGTTCTTATTATTTCTCGTCCCCTGTTGGCTATCCGGTAGAGGGGGTGACTGCTATGCAACGTGGAAAAGCATGTATGGAGCTAGAGCTTGATTCATAGAATCTGGAAATAAACGATTGATAAGAAATCGTCTGCCGCGAGTCTGTAATAATAATGATAAAGAAAATCGAAAAGTCAAATGGATTAATGATGAAAAGCCAATGAAAAGCAATGCATTATATTACTCGATTTTTTTAAGAGAATATGCAAATTTGAAATGAATATTTATGTAATCTAATTAAGAGATTTCAAAATGAATGAAATTTTCTACTAGCAATTTTCATGCCAACATACAATTTATGAGAAACTGAGCTCAAGGTTCGTTTATAAAACGTCTTTAATAGCAATTAAATAATAAGATTTTAATTCAATTCTTGTACGAAGTCAATCATTTTCAATAATTTATTATATTCTTCTATTTCAGTTATCATTTAGTATTCTTTCTGTTTTTTTCAAAACCTGTCTTAAATAAACCAACATAGTTAATAACCGAAAACACTTTTGATTGAATACTGTAATTGAGTTACGAGCATATGGATCAGACGATTCGATTACGGCAATTTTGACGCGGATCAAATAAGACGACTGAACAGTGGGATTTATTGTCGATCGGAACAAAAAGGTTGGAAGGGTAAGCGGCAGCTGCTGGAGGGGGGAGGGGGGGCAGTGTGCGGGTGGCCATGAAATTCAATCTAAATATAGATTTACTATTTTTCGACGTTGGGCACGCTTGTTGTGAGAAAATCGACGATACGGATTACTAAAATTTGTTAATTGCATCGAATAAGTAGTCCGATCGCACAAAAAATTCATTTACACTCGTCCGGGGCGACCGAACACAAACGTTCACTCGCCTTCGTTGCCTTGTTCCACTCAATCAGCAGATTGTCCGTTTGTATTTTTCGCGCGCGTGAAATCGAATAAAAGACTCGACGCAAAGTGTCGGGATTTCAAATTTAAATTCACGTACATTGCTGGTATTTAAAATTTGAATATTAAATTTAATTTTTACATTTCTGACATATCTTTACACATGAATTATATAAAATATGAATATTTACATAAGTTAACAAAAAATATTGTCCGAAAATCCTATACAACTATATATTGAATGTCGATACAAAATGTTATTGGCTTTTCATTCGAGCATGTCGAAAATTAAATTACATAAATAAGATGGATTGATTACAGAAAATCGAAATCACTTTCATCATCCGTTCCATAAATTACGCGCAAACCTTCATGCGAATAACGCATTTAATTATGTTCCAGTAAAAACTTGGAGAGAGAACCGTTATCAGTGAAATTTTCTATGTAATATTTTTCACTTTTCAATATAAATTAAACATGTACGATTTCGACCTGCATAATGAACTCGAGTGACTCAACGAAACGCTGATACAAAACAAGCAATTTTTTCTACATATTGAATTTCAAAAGTATGACGTCGATTAAAAAAGTGAAACCACTTTATCTCTTTCGGTGAATCAATTTCGGTGGGACATTTGATATAAATGTTACTCACGTTTGGACGTGAATATAAATGACGATGATATACGATTTGTAGATGAAAATTGACAACTAAATTGGCATAGTTAACGAATCTTGAGCCTTATTGTGCGACGTTTGCTCTTTTTCCGGCTTATTCGCAATTTTCTAACAGATGATGCAGATACGACTACGTATGCAGTCACGCAAGATTAAACACGATTTTACACGATCACGTTGAAATTCATGAATGAGAGCGGCAGTCATCAATTATTTCCGCCACTTACACGAAGATAGGCCAAAAAGCGTGGATAGGCAGTTGCCACTTTTGCCCCGGCTTTACTTTACCCTTTCATACCGCCCAGCTCATATCTCAGCGAAAAATTTTGTCGACGATATTAGGTGTCACCTATGATTTTCTGACTTTTTTTTATTGAGGAATAAAAGTTCACATTAAAAAAGAAAGTAATATTTTATGATACTTCTGATGTCCAAGACACCAAAATTTACTTCAATTAGAAATAATTACTTTTCTGACAATTGTGCTCGTAATTTGTAAATTTTCAAATTGCATATTTTGAGCTGGAAGTAACAGAATGAAAAGTGCTATCGACGGTTGAAGCGGCCGAAATTTTGATTGTCGAAACACTGAACTGATAAAAAATTAGCGGCGGCAGCCAAGTCGTCTGGGAAATATCGACTGGCTCTGACCTTTTTTGCATTTCAAACCATCGCGCTCGGCGAAGTTTGCGCGAGCAAAACTTTCCAAGGATGAATCTTTTCTGCGCGAAAGCCGCGGTGCGCCGACTTGATTTGCCGCTCGGATCGTCAGCGCACGTGACTTCATAACGTCGCGCCATTAAATTCATATATACAAACTGAGATCATAATTTTCACTTTTCTACGGCGGGCCGCGGGGAAAGTCCGCACCGAAATGAGCAGCGGTGATAGTTTTTTTTTTTTTTTTTTTGCTTTGAATTAGAAGTCATTGAAAGCCGCAAATTAAATTTCCCAATTAGACTCGGCCTGAAAATATTTGCCTTTGTTTGTTGTAATGAGAAACTGTAAGTTGGAAACCTAATTTAGATGTGTGTGCATTCTGTAATCACTTCAATTTTCATTTTAGTAATTTTGTATTGAAGAATTATTAAAAAATTATAAAAACGAACAAACTTATTATGATCCATGTATGGACTGCATTTTGACCATCTAGGAATCAGATATGTATATATATATTGTATCGCAGTACCTAAATCTTCCACAAACCACGTATATATTTACAAATTATATAAAATACATATATACCGTATCTATACCAAGTGTTTTTCAAGTACATGCACGTTTGAATCGTACTATATCTACGTAAAAAAAGTGTATAAATAATACATATCATATAACAACAGTAAACTTGATATTGGTAAAAAATGTAAAACATTGTTTTAAACAATAACAAATGCCAAAATCGTTAATCGAGCAATAAATCTTACTTCACGCGATGACACGAGCATCAACTCAACAATTATTTATAACCTGTGACAAAATGTCGACGAATCGTCGGCCATAAACGGACGAAAATGTAGGTCAGTTTAGACTCGATCGCTGAATACAGCAATGCGATGATTCTTATTAAGGAGTGATAACGCATTATCTCGCAAGGACGGGGCATGACAATGCGACGCATTTTTTTTTCGCGACCTTCTCAGCAGACGAGGATTCCTTTTCGCTACGGAAATTAACCAACTTTGATATCGCTTTATTACATTACATAGTAACGTGAGACTGGTCCAATTGGATTTTTTAGTTTTTGGAAATATCTTCAGCATCTTTATATATTTGTGTAGAATACAAGCACACCAACTTTTTGGTAATTGGAATATACACGATCGAAATCGAAGCAATATGAAATTTGTGGCAATATTATTAAAATTTGATAAATTTTAATATTAATTGTTTTATAACAAAATTTTATTTTTGTAATACAACTTATTGTCTATTTTGAATAATAATGGATCATTTTCAATAATGAAATTAAATATAACGATTAATTCTTTCACTTATTTTTTCTAAATTAACATCTGATTTTTAAACTCGAATTTATGACAAGTGTTTCGTAATGTGTACTTTTAAGCATGGTAAATCGGGACCTAAAAAGGCATTGTCTTGACATACCCTCGCGCGATTCCTTACGTGAGATATCCGCGTGTGACGATAATAATCGAATCGATTAAACCGAGAGTAACTTATACGGAAGATGAAAAGACGATGTGGGCGTGACACTTCATCGTCGTTGCGCCTGAATCGGGAGTTTCCTATTAAAAATAAATAATAATGAAAAGGAAGCATGTAAGCAATGCGTGCTTCAAACCTATTGACACACATTCAACACATTTTATTATCACTTGCTGTAAGTGGATTAATCTTGTCCGTGTAGAAGAAATGGCAAAGGTCAGTCAAGTTAACGAATGCAATGAAATGAACGGAAAAAAGTGAGAAAAAGAAATAATGGTAAGAGAATGAAACGAACTCATTGTCGCGGCACAAAGAAAGTATCGCATGTTCCATTATGTTAATCCCCTTGAAACAAGAGCAAATTGGAGGAGAGAAAAAAGCGAACGATTAGTTGTAACGCTGCCCTGGAAAATTATACTCCGTCGATCGTTAGTTAATGATTGATGCGGGATTTCTCGATTAACGTTGAGAAAACATTTGTATTTGACTTTCATGCAACAGAAAACGAAATTTAAATACAACAAGTATAGAATATACATGACAAATGCTTTCTTGTAAATGAAAGTTTATGTACGATCAGTGATATGATTTATTTATCGTATGTGATTCAATATATATTTCTTCGTACTCTTTTCACTTGAAAATATGTTCTGGGGAGCAAAAGAAAGCTTTGCGCCCTGTAATAAAAATAATTATTGTACATAGTTATACATATATTATTATGTTTTACCAAATTTGTATTGTAAAATAAAACACAAAAGACTATATATATTACACTCTTGTCGAAAAATAAATAAATAAAACGTACATCAAAAGTGAATGCAAAATTCACTTTTGATGTACGAACTTGAAATAGAAAATTGATAATTAAAAGCAACGATTGTACAGAGGCACTGTTGTGAAAGAGGAAGGGAAAACGCGAATCGTTTGATAGATAAAGCGCGCGACAGTCGATGTAAAGCTCGTGTATTTTTGAACGTGGCTCATTGTGTTTCGTGCAATCGACAAAAGCCGGCTCTCGCGTAATCACTGGCGAATGTATTTTCCAATAATGCTTTTATTACGTGTATAACGCGATCGCGCGCTGAAACGCACGCGCGCACACGCACGTGCGCACCAACACGCGCTTGTCAGCAGACTTCGATAAGCTTTAATGAAACGGCGACGGGTATTGGAGAAATATTTGACGCTTCGAATGCGAAGATAAACGGAAAGTGTCAGTTGGCTGCACGTTTAATTTGTTTATACGAAACGCGTTCGATTTTACGCAAATTTTTTTCATAATTTATGATAACGAATGTGAACTCATGAGTGATTATGATAAATACGCGATAAATTTTTGCGAATAATTTAGAAGACGTATGAAATAAGAAATATAATAAAGTTTACGATTAAGTAACGAAATTAATAACTTGACAGAAATGGCGAATACATTTTTATTAAAATACTGTCGAGTTAATTTTGAAAAACTGTTTAAATCAAGTGGTTTTTTTTTATAACAAGTAGAATTGAATTATTATGCATTCAACCTGCTTTAAACCTAATTGCGTGGCATTTTTATAGTCTAAAAGAATGAAATTACCGAATTCCTTAATGTTTGAATTGACAATTTCATTGGAATTCCATAATTTTACGTCAATACATTTTCAGAAAAATATATGCGCATGCAAAAACGAAAAAAGGGTTGTCGTTTGTCAGCCCACCGAGCATTTAGAAATTGGCGTGACAAGATGTCGCGCGAGCAATGCGGTATTGGCGAAACTTTTCTCACGGAACAATGAGTTCATCGGGATGCTTTTGAATGGCCGCGGCGCTTGTGCTGACAATCGATTCTCGCGTTATCGCGCGCGCGAAAAACTAGTCATTCCCGGCGCATCGATTATTTGTCTTTGTCTGCGAGACATTTTCGCGGAGTCGTCGGTGGTTGACTTTAATGCACGTGCGTGACGGAAGTGCAAAGTCTCGCCTATTTATAATGCCGGTGAATCGCGAATGTTGCACCGGGTGCGCGCCGCAAAAATTCGCGTCACTTTTAATAAAAACGCAACCGGCCGATCGAGTGCGTTGACTGGGTTCGGATTAAAAATAGATGAAAACAATTGAATAAATAATAAGAGACTGAATGGAAAAGGGAAACAAGTTTTGTGCATGTTTTACAAAAAAAGAATGTTTCGTTTTGAAACATTTCACAATAAAAAAAGACCATTCAAAAATCTAAGGATCAGTATTCGCGCGCTTCTGACGCGCTTTATTTTTATCTTGAAATGTCAGTACAAAGGAATTTCACGCGTTCTTCAAATGCTTCGTTCGCGATGATGAATCGAATGTATTTTAATACACAGTCGATCGTAAACAAGCCCCGTTTACGTCTGTATATTATAAATATGTAGTGTTGTTCGCCGGAAAATTGCATTTGACATTCGCAACGTTAAATGCGAAGGTGATGATCAAGTTATGACAAACAAATTGGATCAAATTGGCATAAATCATCTAATATAAGTTCCGATAGTAAACGAAAAAATAATGTTAAAAAAGATCGATACGTTGAAGATTTGATTGGCATTAAAGAATAAAGGGATCGCCATTCCTAAAGTTTATAATTGACGTCACGTGAATAAATCTATTATCGGTAAAATGGAGGATAAAAGGCAAAACAAACTTTGCCGTTCAGATTAAATTGCTCGCCAATATAATTTCAGTTAATCGTGTTTGATTTCGCGTTACTCGGGATCATGGCTTTATTTCTCTCGGATGAATTTTCAACAAGCTAAGTCTGTTCCGTAAAACTGATCCGTACTGAAGGATTACGGGTATCAAAATCGTCGATTCGATTCTGAATATGAAATTTCCAAATTGTGGAAAATGGCGCTTTATGATGGAAGTTGTTTGATGTTGAATCGAACCGAATACAAGTGACTGACTCAAAGGGAATAAAAACGAACAAAAGAGGAAACAAAATGGTTAAGATCAATTTATATTACATCAAAGTATATATAACATTGAACAAATATTCAATATTTACTTCCATGAAAACAAATTAAGTCAATACCTTAATACAAATGACGATAAAATATATAAAACGTATAAAATAAGTTTTTTTTTTAATTGGATTTTATATGTATGAATAATAGATTGAAATATCGACATATATCTACCAAATTAGTAACAAAAATAGGAATTAATAGTCTCAAGAAACTTAAATTCAAAGCCCAATGACCATTACTCTATTGCTTCAACATTTCACCAACTGACCCGAATTCCTTATCTCTATTCCCGGAGGTAAGCCCGACCATTATTCAAGTGCAAGCCAAATTGCTGTAACTGCAAACCCGCGATCACTCAAAACGTGTTTCAAATCTTGTCCGACTTGAGTAAATTATCAAATAACTAATACAATAATTAAAACCATCATAACACTAATGCTGATTACAACTTGATAATAAAACCATATACACATACTTAAATCAATAACTGAGATTATCAATAAATTGAAAAATTGATCTTTGAAAAAGTATTCATATAATGATATAAATGTACAATTAAAAATATTACATAGAAATTTAAAACAATCTAATGTACACTGTAGTATTTTGAGTGTCTGTTATGTAAATAAACTGAGACACTTTTGGTATTTTAGAAGTAAAAAGTTTCAAAATCAATCATATACCGAGTACACATATTTGATATATCAACCATATTAGTATGTTTTCGTGTGTACTATTTTATTGCATCTTTCTTCAAGGAAAAGACAATGCTAGCAAGCTCGCAC